>VZRL01000184.1:1512012-1546218 GCA_013397895.1 Origma solitaria
CCCGCCTCCGCAGCGGCGGCGCGGCACTGCGGGATGCGCGGCCGGGAGGGACCCGCGGGCCCCGCCGGCGGCAAACCGCCCCCACCCCGCGCAAAGGGGCAAAAATTAAAGAAAACCCCCGGCGCTGCGTGGCTTTGGGGCTATTTCTCCCTTTCACCCTTTTCCCCCGCTCCTTCTCCAGCACCGCTTCCGAGGTAGGGGCTGCCCCCAGCCCTCGCTCTGCTCCGTCTGTGCCACACTCTCCACGGTTTTCCAAGCGGGTGCAAAACAAGCTCATTTCCACTAATTATAATTGTACCATCGCCCTCGGCGGGCCTGGCTGGACTCGTCCATGACTGCATTCCGCGGACAGACGCAAATTAGTCCTTCAAAAGTGCGGGTAATTTTAGAATAATTTGAAATGCACTACAGTTTTGCCAGGGAAAGAGATGCTGAAATACCCTGTATTGGCTAAACAATAGAATAAACGGGTTTTGAAGATTTAGGAGTTGAAAGCCCCGAATCCAGCAATTATGTAATATACATTAAAATCCTAATCCCCGGCAGAGCCGCGGCGGAGCTGTCAGAGGCAGGAGCGGGGTTTCCCCAGCAGGGAGGCAGGCAGCCTTCCCCGCGCACCTGGAGCAGCCTGGGCGCTCACACGCTCCCCTCTCCCGTACAAGGCAGCTCTTGGGCGGCACCAAGCCATCTTAGCTCGGGCTTCAAATGCTACGCAGGATTCTCACCTGTATTTCAGTGAAAGCATAAGGAAAGCCCTTGGTAATTACGCGCTAAAGAACGCTCCTTTTTTGGTCGTTGTGCACATGAACAAATCTGTCTAGTTCACCCTTATGGTTGGATTCAAGGGCATTGAAGTTCCTGACATATGGCTGGGCTCTCAGACAGATACCTGGAACTGGCACAGCAGCACGGCAGCTTGATTTTTAGTTTCTTTATGGACAACTCAAGAGACTTCAGCTTCAGAATATCTTTTTTTTTTTTTTCCCCCCCTCCTGCAAAGTTTTCTGCCCAAGTTCAGAGCAGAGCATACCCTGAACATGATCTAAAGCTGCAACACTCCCCTATCATTTTCCCCATGTGCAGTGGAAACTGGAGATGTTCAGCAGTCCTCTAGACTGATGCACTCAAACAGAAGGAAACGTGTAGTCTGCTCCTGCCGACCTGAGGGGAAACCATCTTCTTCTTTATCACCCGAAGCAGTACAAAAAAGGTCCTACCTTTATACAACACACATCTAAAGGAGTGGAAGTACTTTCTGTAAAACCCATGAGCTTCCTCATTAGTACTTAAAAAAAACTCATATGTATTATTACTTAGCAATAGTTAAGTGTGGCAGGTGTTAGCACACCTAGATAAGGCGAAATCACTACCCCCACAGCACATGAGATTCTGCCTCTATATGATTTTAAGTGTCTCCCATCCAGCACTGAGTCCTCACAGTCTTTTTCATCTCCCAGTGAAAATGGTTCTGCCCATCAAAGCTTGGCATTTATGCCATTATCCATTAAACTGCAGTGCTGTATATTTTATGAGAACAAAATGGTCTTGAGTTGACTTCATACCTCCGATATGAATAGAGCTGTACATATCCCGGGAGACTATTACTGCCTTCCTTTGCTAGCACATCACATGCAAAGGGGAAGGGGAAAAAAAGCACAGGTTGCATATACACATTAAATAATCACAGGAAGCAAATAAGTACTCAAAGCATCAGAGTAAGAAAGAATTTGAACATTACCACTGTGGCGACTTGGAAGTACTTTATATATGTGCATGCCTAACGCCCTGTGATGCTTGCAGCTATCTCTGCCCCTTCTACCATCAGTGAATGCACTCGATGCAGAGGGGGGATGATGGCTACTCTTCCTCCAGCATAGCAGCAGCAACAGGCAGGAAATCCCCAGGGATTAGCCTCTCCCCCAGCCCAAAGGCAAGTGTAATCTGACAGCATGGCTAGATTTATCTTTCAAACAAAATGTACTTCGGAATTAAGCAGTCAATGAGTTGAATAATAATTAGAAATTACTATTTTCCTCTCTTTTGGAGTACTACTATTGCAGATTACTTCTCTTTTGATCGTGATTGGCAGATATTCTCTCATGGTAAAAAAACCCCACTGACTTAACTGCTAATCACTTTGCCACAGTGAGGACCCATGTAATAACCCCAGCAATCATTGGCTAGTGGTAGAAAACTTGGTATGTCAGGTATTTATTCTGCACAGAAAGTTAGAGCTTTTTCCTAATTTTAGATACAGATACCACAGACAGATTTTGATATTTGAATAACGACCATCTTCCATCGAGCAGTCTGTCTTTCTCAGAACAAAAAACAAAAATTGCACATGGTTATGGCTCTGCCTCTCACTTTTTTGGTGTTTTTCTCTATAGTGGTCCCACTTTTGATTCTCCACAAATAAAGAAATATTCCCTCTCTCTCTCAAATTAAGTTTGATACTGTCTGGGTAATTCCAAGATTACTCTAATTGGATATCTGCTCTTCTCCAAAATGCCTAAACACAGCCTGGGATCTCCCTAGTTATTGGAGAAGCACATGCTCCACCAGAGGCTGAGAGAACCTACTGTTAGACTCCCACTCTAAATTCCTGTCTAGAAAGGACTTTGTCTCTCTGCTTTGACTTTGAGAACCAGCCTGTCCTCAAAAAAATTTAGTGTAATGAATGCACCACACTCTCCCTTGTAGGAAATTAATTAAGGTTTTGCAAAAGTAATGTGGAACTGCCTAACTTGGGAAGACCGAGCTGCACTGCAGGTCACACAGCTTCACTCTCCACCTTCTGGGAAAATACAAGGGTGTAGGAATAAGATACCAAATCTGCAGAAGCTTTGGGGAGCCTGACAGAAAGTAGCAAAGATGCATTTATTTACATCTCTACCAACGTCTGAAATAATATTTACTACAGTAACTTAATGCCCCAAGTATACTTACTGGTATAAAGTAAACATTCATCGCAAATTAAGGTACACTGAGGAAGACTACAGTTTTAAGCAGTGTTAAGAGAAAAACCAAAAGTTGCCATATTTCCTTCCCTATTTGGTATATATTCAATTTCAAAGGTTGGTCTTATTTTGTTTAAGCTGAAGATAATTTTTCAAGTTCTTAAAACCATAAACAACATACAATTTGTGACATTTAGAAAAATGTCTACAACAAAATTACATAGTTTTCAGTGGACACAAGTCCAATCTTATTTCCCGTCAGTACTGCCAACTCTTAATTTAAAAAAATTCACAGCATCCAATTCTTTTCCTGTTGGCAACATTTCTAGCACCTTTACCAGTTTGTCATGTGGCATGCTGTAATTAAGACTGTCTATTACTTCTAATGAAAGACTAGAATGAATTACAGAAATCACCCGCAGAGCTATATAATCCCCAGAAGAACGGAGATTACAGTGCAACAGACCAAAGAAACAACATTTTTTGTTGTTTTTTTTTTTTAGATGGAGAAACATTTTTGAGTGGAGAGACCACAGGATGGTCTGGCTGTGGTAATGGCCAGTCAGCATTCTGAAAAAACACTGGTGCTTAAACCAGGGAATTCAAAAACCATAATTGGCATTTCACATACACACATATGTGTGTCAGGAGCATAATGTGTGCAGGAGGAACTGTGGAGCAATATGGTTTGGTATCTCCATTAATATTGGTAAATGCATCATTCAAGACAGTGCCAGAAGGGATTCTGTGTACTCTGCACATTTAGCAGACGCTTAGCAGACTGACTCCTTTAGAAACATTTCAGAGGGATTTTTGTGTGTTGTCTAATAGGATTGCGGTTTTTTTCTATCCAGGAAACCAAACATCCTAATCGGGAGGGGCCAAATCCTTAGCTGCACAAGCTTTACCCTGCACACAGTGAAGATGACCTGGGAAGAACCGTCATGCTTAGTTCTTTTCCCTTTTCTCAAATTTGGACCCACTTAGGCTTTAAACACTCCCCTTCTGCTTGGTAATCTAGTTTGGGCAGCTGCAGCAGCCAGCACTTTGTCTTCTATATGCAACCTATTCATCCAACTACATACTTCATTTAATTTGCCAAATGCTCCCATTCAGGCAAGAATCTGGCCCCACAGAGAGGTACTTCTGCCATCTGCTTTAGACATTTAACTACAGCTTAGGACACCTACATTTAAAAGTTCCCATTCAGTCAATGAGAAAGGCACATGCTAGAGTCTCACATGTACAAGGTCTCAGAAAAGGAGAAAAATATTCCATACGATAACAAGTGTTTAACATGTTTCCAGGTAATTCAGGGTGGGCCTTTCCATTACAAAATGTGCTGCTACTGTTGTCAGATCTTCTTTTTGAACAATTAGGAAATTAAACAAGTGACCCACTGGGATCACAGAAATCCCATGCTCTCACGGTTTCTCCCATTTCAATTTGGGCTTGGCAGCAGCCTTACAGGCTACAGATTTGAGACTTATTAGTGTGCATCCTGGATGCTGAGCTGGATCTATTTTATGGGTAAATTCCAGATGTGTGGGCAGGGTGGGACAATGGTTTAGCACACTCACCAGTTAAGGAAAACTAGTATTTGGGTAACAAAGGTAAAGGATACAGTGTACGATGAACCTATCACATAGGTGTAACTGTGTAGAATATACCATTAGTATTGATACAGCAGAACAGACTGGAAGAAATTAATTTAGGTGCACCAATTTGTGACCAACAGCTGCTACACTCCAACTATGAGGGAAGAACAAGAGCAACTTGGCTCCTTGGAAGCAGTTCAGATAGAGGAATTTCTGCTAAATTTATTTATAATGCCTGCAGCAAGCTTAGAAAGGTTCACTCCTGCATGTTTGCCTCAACACAGTTACAGGAAGAAATTTACACTTATGATCTTTTCAGTTCAAGTGTAGTTACAAGCAATTCTGGACATTGCAATGTGCACTGATGAGCAGCTTACTGAAAAATGACATATTTTTGTAGTATTGACAAACTTAAGGTTTGGGAGGAAGTAGTGGAAGCAAGAGTAACTCTCTTATGGCAGAAAGGACACACAGAGGTGTTACACTAGGTTGCATGAAATCTTCCAAAGCTTACTTAAGTGGAGTGGAGAATATGTATTCTGAAGTATGATAGGTAATACTGAACTGTTTCACTAACTGCATAATGTTTCTTGGCAAAGCATTTTGAACACTGTTTTCAAAATGAAATTCCCCACACATGATTTTCTGTGATTTTCATGCAAAGTAAGCTACTGTAGTCAAACAAAATTGTAAAAAGACTTTGAGCTTTGTTTTTGCAGGGAAGGAAATGGTATCAGTAGCAACTGAAAACATCAATTAATATTTATTTATAAGTCCTGATCTTATTAGAATAGTATGAATTTTGACTACAAATACCATTTTGAAGGAATATATCTGTAGCAGAGATTTCCCATAAACCACTTTCTTCAAACACTTGCCTTTAAAACAACAGAATTCTAAATACATTGTGATAGAATTCAGAAGGTGTGCTAGTTAACAGCTGTAAAAAATAGCTTTGAAAATGATTAAAAAATGAAGTGTATATAACAGACTTTAGCATTGGATACTTATAATAAACTCCAAATTATGTTTTAAGAGCAGGGAGATTTCACAGACAGGCTTAATGTAATACAGCATCCCCGTGTCTCCAGCAGAGCAGAACTCCTCTCTGAAGGTCATACATCCTGTCCTCTTTGCTGGTGCCCTGTAGTTGGGCACAGAACTTGTAACATATGCTTCGATGCTTAGGTTATTTTAAAGGAGTACAGCCAAAGCTGTCATATGCCCATTAATAAAGGGAACAGATCCATGCACTCTTTCTTGGTGATAACACCAGCTTAAAGATGTCCCAGTCTCACCTGCTCATTCCCGTCCCCAAATGGCTCTTGCCCTTATTTCTGTAGGAATAAACATCTGTAGAAGCACTCTGTGAACCAGATTCATTAACTGATGCAGGGTGAGGAGAGACGGTTTCAAGTTTTTACCCTTGGGGTTTTCTTTCTTCTTTCCTTTAGAACTAGTTCCTAGTTTAATTTTCCACCATGCTTTCACAAACAACTGAGCCAGCAGAAGCAAATGAGCAATTCACAGGCAGGGCACAAACTCCTTGAGCCAGCTGCACCACTGAGAAAAAGGTATGAGGAACTATGACCCGAGTGTCCCATGCAGAGAGGATAAGCCTATTATTTACACCTAGAGGCATCACTCTCTCAGCTATAGTTTCATGTGCATTTAAGCCAGCACAGCCACTGGGAAGAAGGAAAAAACAAACAGCTCCTGCACCTGTGGCTGCCCTTGACAATTCATTTCTATGCTTGCATCACCTTCTCAGGTGTGCCACCACAGCGTTGGTTGTATGGCTCGGTGGTCAGCTATGGTGGCAACTAACCTTGGGTCACCTTTTTGCTAGGCTACTTTCAAGGCAGGTCAGATCTCCCTCACTGTACAGCCACACACACCTCTGTGCCTACATAGCAAGAGGCACAGCCTGCTCTGTCCTTTTTAACCTCCCCAAGCCCCCAGAAGAGTGACCTAACCTTGAACACTTGAAGAACTACAGCCTTAGGTGAAAAGGAAGGAGCTGGGGGGTTTAGGCTTTGTCCTCCCAACCCAGAGGACTGTATTATTACCAGAACAATTTATTTGCACTGAAAAATATACTTTAGTCTTTGACAAATGGAAATGGATGCTCAAAGATTTATCATAAAACAAGCACAACAAGGTGAACCACAGGCAGGGGGTATAATGCCAGCCTTCTTTAAACATGTCATGTTGTAACTCCAGGAAGCTTGTCTCATTAGAACTCTATATTATTACACTGAAAAAAACCAAACAAAAACGGAACATTTTTCTTCCCAAAGCATTTTTCTTCTTGTTAAAGAAAAAGATAAATTAAAACAAAATATCAGTGCAGCTAAGCTTCCTGTTGCTTTTAATTCCCTGTGACAGTAACCACATGCAAGTTTCCTACACAGAAATATATGGTTTGTTTTAAAACTAGCAACATTATCATATAAAAACCATTTTTTTCATAGTCCATATTCATAAGGAGCAGAATTAAGGTTGATAATGCAACCTGCACTTTCGCATCTTTCACTGCTTTCTGTGCAACAGGAACATTATGAGTTGCTTTTTTGTGAGTTGTTTTTACACAGTATTGTAAGATTATTCATTTTTCAAAGGAAGAAGATATTACATATAATACATCTTGCAAAACATTCACTAATGGCAGCAGATCTTTATAAGAACTGCATCTCCATTCATTGTGCTCCTATTAAAGTTAACTGTAATCTATTTATTATATCATTAAACTTAATATATTGTAAGATGAATTCTATTTATAGATGCAGTAATAGCTGTGCTAATCACTCAAGTTCACATTGAACCGGGCTGTGCTTCTGAGCTACAGCAGCAGTTGCTTCAGAGACCAAAGTACATTCCTAAATTTCCCGAAGAGATGACCTTGCATGTTACTGCACAAGCCCGAGTGGCCCTGCAGAACAGCCCCTGCATCCCGCAGGCTCCCACGCTGGCACCTTGGAGGAAGCTGGCACCGCACATCCCATCCACTTTCCTGCCTTGGCTCACTCTTCTCCCACATATCCTTACACACCACTGAAGTCAAGGGCAGCTGCCAGAGGCCACCTGGGCACAGGGCATTCAGTTGGCATGATATGAAGATTGCAGTCCCTGCCTGGGCTCCTTTTTTAATAATTTCACATTGTATTCCTATTATAGCCATTTCACAGACTCTGCATGTGACAATAATCCATAAAGTTAGAAAACCATGCACTAGAGACTGTTCTAAGGCACACAAAGCACAAGCCCTTCTTGCTGATCAACAGATGACAAACACAATACAAAAAAAAAATTAACCTTAACAGCGATCAGTTCCTTTTTTCAACATTTCAACCAGACAGCAGCTGAGTTTGTTTTGTCATCTTGTTTGGAAACAAGAATGTTTCCAAATTGGAGAAGTGTGCATTTCTGCCTTTGAACACCAATGTTCAAACTGTTTTCACTCAAATATAAGCAGGTTGGCAAATCACCTTTGTACAAAAAAAGAAATGTGTGTTTGGACTTGGAAGGCTTACCAAAAATGTAATCCTTTGCACTGAATACTAATAGGGGACTGGTATCTACTGCCTGTTTTCTGTTAAGTTTTCCTTTTTTATTTTTTCAGTGATAGCTTAATTTTAATTGCCAAGAGAAGTGCTTATTTATCTGGCATAATCAATAGACATTCATTTACAAAACAGTTTCTGTCCCTCATTTGTGGTACATGAGAACGATAAGGGGTTAGTGGTGAGTCTTGAGGCTACAGACAGAAGCATTCCTGGAATTACAGATTAAACCAGAAGGATTTAGGAAGAATGTTAAGAAAAAACTATTAAAAATGTCAAGTCTCTTTTCCTACCTGTTTTACCTAAAGGGGGTATAAAGGTTACAAAACCAAGCATTCAAAAGAATTTGAAATGACAGGAATAAGATGCTTTTACTGCTAAAAGCTGCTTACCAAGACAGCCCTGTGCATGGTACATACTAAATGAGATGCAGATTCCATGGAAAAAAACAGAGTCTGAGGTTGTGATTTAATTATACATTGTTATCCACCTGTGCACGTGCATCAGTTTTGCAAAAGCAAACTTTCTGACATTTTAGGCATAGCATCCTGGCATCCATTTTATAGCATCAAGGGAATTCACCCCATCATCTGGCAACACACTGACTCCCTGTCCAGTGTGCCAGTGTCTGGAACAGCCTGAGCCCCCGTGTGATGCCCCACCACTGTGGGTAACCAGCAGTGAGGAATACAGCAGGATGCCACCTTTGGTGCAAAAGCACTAGAGAAAGATGGAACATGATGTGCTAGGGCAGTTTGCTGGTAACAGAAGTGTAGGACCCCTGAGTCTCAGCTTTGGAGAGGAGTTTGTTCTGTTGAACGTGTATGAATCTCCCAGGCTCTCTCCACCTTCTCCTCCTCCTTGTTCCTCTGTAAGCACCATCCATTCTCTTGCCCTCTGCTTTCTGTATCAATCTCCTGGCCCAATAATTCCCCAGTAGTTTTCTACCTCCTGCCCTCTCCACAGCGTCTCAGTCTAACAAGACTTTTTATCCCACCTTGTAACTGCTTTTCCATCCTCAACCATGTTTTCTCTCTCCCTGGAATTCAGGGGAAGCATTTTTCCATACAATGTCCAAGCATCAACATGGCAGAGGATGTCCGGACTGCAGGAAACAGAGTGACAGGATCATATAAAGGCCTGGGTTGGAAGGGGACTTCAAGATCATTTAGTTCCAACCTCCCCTACCATGGGCTTTGATGCCACCCACTAGACCAGATTGCCCAGGGCCTCATCCAACCTGGCTTTGAAAAATTCCAGGGATGGGGCATCCATAACTTCTTTGAGTAATCTATTCCAGTGCCTCCCTACCCCTAGGTAAAGAATTTCTTCCTAACATCTAACCTAAATCTCTCCTCTTTCAGTTTAAAACTGTTCCTCCTTGTCCTGTCACTACCTGCCTGCATAAAAAGTGATTCTCCCTCTTTTTTATAAGCCCTCTTGAGGAACTGAAAGGCCACAGTGAAGTCTCCCTGGAGCCTTCTCATCTCCAGGCTGAACAACCCCAACTCTCTCAGCCTGTCTTCACAGGTGAGGTTCTTCAATCCCATCTTCCTGGCCTACTCCTGACTTGCTCCAACAGGTCCATATCTTTCTCATGTTGGGACCCCAGAGCTGAACTCAGCACTGCAGGTGTGATTTCACCAGAGTGGAGCAGAGGGCCTCCACTGCTGCCCACACTGCTTTGGATGCAGTCCAGGACACAAGAGGCTTTCTGGGCTGCAAGCATGTTGCTGGCTCATGTCCAGCTTTCTGTCCACCAGAACAGCCATCTGCTCCTCTGCAAGGCTGCTCTAAAGGAGATCTCCTAGTCTGTATTGATGTCTGGATTGCCTTGACTCAGGTGCAGGACCTTGCACTTGGACTCCAGTCTCGTGAGGTTCTCATGGGCCCATTTCTCGGTCTTGTCCAGGTCCCTCTGGATGGCATCCCATCCTTCTGTTGCGCCAACTGAGTTGCCAGCTCTGGTCAGGTCCTCTGCAGCTAAGGTCAGTTTCCCTGGGGATCTCATCCACTAATTCTTTAAACAACTTAAAGTTCACTCTGCTGAAGCTCGCAGTCCTGACTTTGCTCTTTGCCCCACCCATGTTCCTCAAGATCAGAAACTCAACAGAGGCACGGTCATTACAGCCTAGGCTGCCTCCAATCTTAACCTGTCTAATGAGCTCCTCTGCATTGGTGAGCACCAGGTTCAGTAATGCTTCTCCTTTGCTTTGTCTAGTCCCTGTACCAGCAAGCTATCTAGACGATATTTGGCTATTTTTCTGCCATTCTCGCCCACATCGGCAGAGCAGCTGGAAGCTGCCGCCACAGGGAAGATGCAGTTCTGCCGACACTGCCTTTGGCTACAGAATGCTCAGTGAGTCCCAGGTCAGTCAGGGCGCAGGTCAGTCTGATCTGCACTATGACCTGGTAGGGTACAGACTTCTTGCTGCCCAGAGTGCCTCTGGTACATGGAAATGGTCATTTTTCCATGACACACACTCTTGCCCTACCATTAAGTGGCAGTGGTGGTTATAAAAGGGAAAATTGTACGTTATACCTGCTTAATCCAGCTTCCTTTTCTCACCCAGCCCATGCTTATGGGAGGGGAGAAGGGGATTTACTCCTTTTCCATGAACCCTCATGATTTATTGCCATAACAACTCTCCCCTCTCTAGAGGCCTGGGGGAGCCATGTGAGCAGGTTTCTCCCGAGTACATTCTTCCTGCAGTGGAGGATGGATGCCAAACCTTTCCAGAACAGAAAGGAATGCCAAGCATGCTGGGGTCACACCAGATGCTTTGAAGGCTTGCTAACCCACTGTCATTAACCTTATGCTGTGCAATTGCATATCAAAATGGGCTACAGGCAGAGCAAGCAAGCAGGCCAGCAAACCTGCCCCATCCAAAACCACTCTTCCCCAAACAGGTGCTTCCAGTCTAGAAAAAAACACCCACCATGCTTGCCTGCCTCTACAAGAAACACAGCACTGCATAACTTAAGGTAACTAGTCCCTCATCCAGACAAGAGGGATGACAATTGCTAATATCTTTTTTATTTTTACACTGAATATAGATTTACCAGCACAGAGGTAACAGAAGTTTCATAGAATCCAGAAAGTATGAAATAGGTGGCACATATCACAGTGTTTCAGAGATATTTTCAAACAGCACTATGTGTACAAAATCTAAGAACTACAGCATAGAAATGAAAATGACCGTACCTGTCCACTGTTATGTCTAAGCTTCTTTTGGGAAAGTGTTTTGTTCAATAAAAGCTCCTCTTATACAGCTATAATATTTCTACTTGAATTAAAAAAAAAACAAAAAAAGACAAGTCAAAAAACCTTGTTTCCACCCTCAAGGAAAACTGCATGTTGCAACCTTTACATGACCTCGGACATCACAAACTTAACCGTTTCTCCAAAAATTTCTGTCAGCTTGCCCGATCAGTGTAATGGAACTGATGCACTCCCTAAACCAATCCATTCACTGTGGGTTAAATAGCAAGACAGTTAGCTAAACTCCTGGGTTTTGAAGCTCACAATTTCTTTATTTATAGGTAGGATGAAATAAATTAAAGATTTCAAAATTTTTTGCTTTGCTGTTCCATGCACTTGTGACCACAAAATTAGAGGGCAACCATGGTTTTAAAGTTTGTAACTTTACAGAGACTCAGTATTTCACAATCCAATTATTTAAGGAAATGTAGTCCATCTAATGTTACTGCTTTAGCAATGAAATGCTACAAAGTAAAATGTCTAGGAATAGCGCAAGTCACCAATGTGGTTGGTTGTACAGGGAAGTATCTTAAAACTATTTTAAAATTAAGAGGGGAAAAAATGCAGAATATTGCAAACTATTATTTGAAATTAGTACACAAGAAAAGGGATTTAAGATTCCATAATAAAGCCTGTGTAAATATATGTCCTAGTTCCTATTCCTTTTATTTTGCTGAAAGCAACTACTAAAGCTTGTTATTAGCTATAACATTGCTTAAGCAATGCCAGCAATGTTCTGACAAATCTCTAGGGATTTTTTTACCCACTTTCCTTTTATTATCATATTCCATTTCTAATATTCAATCAGTGCCAAACTGGTTTATGTATGCCAATCTTTCTCACAGAAATGGAAAAATATCCTGCTGTATTTCATAGGCCTGCTGATGTGACAGGGAGAGGCTGAATGGAAGTGGAAAAGGGAAGCAGGAGGGAGGAGGATGAGAGCACCAGCCTGCAGTCTGGTATTTAGCAGAAGTCCCATTTTTTTGATCAGAAAGTTGGCAAAAAATCAAAGCACAGACTACCGTTAGTTAGGTCCCTTGTAATTTAACCCTCGACACAAGCTTTGCACATCATGTGGACTCCTCCCTTTAGTCTAATTTCATACACAGAACAAACTTGTGCCTTGAAAACTGGCCAGATCTGAATAGTCCCCATTTTACTACCTACCTTCAACAAAACATGCTACGAGGCACTGACCAGATCATTCGCTGATGAACCTAAATTTCAATTTCTATGAAGTTATTTAAACAGCCCAGTTGTTAGCTGAATTTCCCCAGTGGGATAAGACTGTAAAATGTTCACTTTCGTCCTTGTAAAATCATAGACAATGTTTAGGAATATTTGATTTAAAAGAAAATTCTGGGAAGAACTCATTTGCTGCTTGTGTAAATATAGTTCCTCATTAAAATTTGATAACAACAGTCTTAATGGAATACTACAACCTCATTCATGCTTTTGAATAAAGTGATTTAAATTGGCATGAACACAGTTTAAATACACTTCTTCCCAGCTAACTGTTGGCAGCTTTTTAACGGCCTGCAGGGACAGGTATGACTCATGCCTGCTTTTCAAAAACTTTTTTAAAATGCAGATTTTTTCCACTGGTCTATTATGCTTTACAAGTAAACTAAAAGAGACTAAAATTAGAAGGCAGACCACTACCACCAGAGGGATTAGGAACTCCTAGGCTATGCTGATTCCAAAAGCTGAATTGGTTGACCCATACTAGGGACCCTTTTGTTTCCTACTAGATTTCTGGCAAACTTCATCCCAAGTCTCTCCTGGTTACAAATTATTTGAAATCCCTCTGTTTAGGAACAGCGGGTGGTCTCCAGATTCGCATGCAACTTCGCACTGAGCAACCCTCATTCTCTGATATGCCAGACGGAAAAAAATGAAGGTGTTCACCCTAAGTAAGTCAGCAGGAGAACACTACCTGGTCACAGATCATATGGCAAAGGTTTGGGATTTTTAAAACAACCACAGCAAGAGTCTTTTCATGTGCCTTACATAAAGTATGCTAATATTTACCAATTCTGATGAATACAAAGAAAGTTTGGTGGACAGCTAGTTTAAGAAGGCAATCTAACAGCCTCAAGGTAAGACTGAGCAATCAACCTGTCAAGGAAAAGACAGCAGAAGATACTAACCTTCCCTGTAATTCAGGCATTTTAGGTGGCGCAGACTACTGGGTTAAAAGCTAAAACAATAAGATACATTTCAACTTAAGATAGAGATGTCAGCCTCCTTATCAGCACGCTCCTTCAAAGAGCCCTCTGAAATCCTCTTCCTTTGAGACAGACAGGCCTCACATCTCTGGCAAGATGTGTGGGCTACTCAATCCTGAAGAGCACAATAGGTGCTCTCAGGGTAGTACCCTGTTAACCAGAAAACCTGAATAAGCTTTGTGCTTCTCTATGCAAAATACCTAGGGAAAAAGTGTTAAGTATTTAATTTGCCATATCACAGAGGAAAGTTAAATGTGACTCAGCAGGTATAGATACTGAGAAGCAAGAAACATTAACTCTAACTGGGATTTGTTCACTTTCCCATTCATGATAGCTGGTTACATTACCATATTGTGTGCATCTAGTTTAAGAATAGTGGGGTTTTGCTTTTACAGCAGGTAGACAGCTGGCAGTTTCGTGTGGCTCTCTGAAAGGAGCTAGAGAAATGTGACTAGTAAGCTGCGTTAGCTGTTCAGTACTATGGGCTAAATGTGGAAAAGTAAAAACGGGAAGACTTAGCCAGAGCCTGCATTGATCTAAAACATGGGTCAGGAGTTCCAAGACAGAAAAAATCCAATTCACTTCCCATTTCCAGTTTCCAGGGGACATCTATTACAACCTAAAAGGTATCTGCTTTGAAGAGTTGTGATACTGACACTGTTTTCGAAGCAGAGGCAGTGTACACTAAGGTTAAAGAGATGGCTGTACCAAAAGAAATCTCATCTCAGAATTACAAAAAAAAGGTGTGAAAACAATCATAATGCTCCCTTCACCTCCACAAAAACGATACTTTTTTTGTTGCAATAGAAAGTGGAACTCTTACCATAAAAATTTAGCAGATGACAAAGTATGAGAAGGGGGATACCAGCCTAAGGAGTAGTCACAAAGGCTGTGAGAACAACCAGCACACCAAACCCAACCCTCTCAATCTTTTGGAAGAGTATTTTCTTAATCTCCAACTTGCAGCTAATATTTGTCTGGTTTTTTATCTACCTAAATATACAAATAAGCAATCAAAGTGTCTTCAGCTCCTGAGGAGAATTTGTGCTCGAGGGTACGTGACATCTAGAGAGATCCCAAGGAATGGTTCATATGCATGTCATCTTTTCTCATTGCTGTGGTACCAGCTTAGCCCTTGATGAACCAGAATGTGTAATTGGTCTCCAAGTAAGACCCCACCATGCAACCAGACAGCTGATGGTGTCAACAAGTTAGTCAATGGCTGCTGCAGTTTCATCCAACCAGGCCGCTATCACATTCTCAGCTTATACTCTCTAACAAAAGTTTGAGCAGTAACACCTAGATCTCAACAAATCTGGTCCTGCCCAACAAAAACCTCAGTCTAAAAGAAATTATCAACTAATTTCTTCCAGACAAAACAAAAATTTCAGGAATGCAAATTAACCATTTTATGCCCCTGACAGGTCTTTCTGAACCTTCTAACCAGTTCTTCCAACTTTTCATTTCCCTGAAACAAAACCACAGTTCTCAGAAATGTTCTGGAAGAACAGACAACTAAGAAAAAAATTCCCAGTGCTCAGATGTTAAGCCTCCCTTTCTGCAGCATTAGTGTCTTCAAAATGTTTTTAAATGAAAGGGAAAAGAGGAGTAGCTTACAGTAGTTTCCAAATAATGCAATTATACTACCTTTATCTGTATGGATGCCAGCATGGAATTGCACTATTCCTTTAGGGGCCTTTGGGAATGAGGTGAGAATATTATCTTGATCTGCATTAAACCAGTAACTGAATTGAGTATATTTGCTTCTTCATGTTAAGCTAATTTCAAGAAGCTCCTAATTTGTTAGCACTTTTCAGAGTGATCTTGAAACTGGAAAGGAAGAGAACCGACAGCTCAATGTGTATAATAAAGGTTTGTCAAATAACATCAATATTCCTCATAATAAGATTGCCCTTTCAAAGCAAGAACCACATAGAGATATGGTAAAGACCCCCTCTCAAAGGGACCAAATCGAGCAAGGGTCTCATAAGCTGAGGGCTTAACCTAGAGAAGAAACAGACTATAAACTTGGCTAGCAATCAATACCACTTCTTTCTTCATATTGCCATTGCCACCTTTTGGTTGTAAACGAACTCTGGGGCCATGGCTGGGAACACCAAGACTACAAGTGCATACTCTCCACATCAATGCCTCTATACAGAGCAGAATATGACTGTAGACAACATCCGTAGAAAAATACAGTCGACAAGGAAATAAATCTTTAGGAAGAGGAGGATCCTGTGCTTTTACCAGCTCAAATCCTATCTTCAAATCTACACGAAGATGACCACTGACAATCAAACATGCTTTACATCAAGAACAATTCTAGATCAGTGGCCTGTCTGCTTCAGAAGCATTCCTCATGCCTAATGCTAACTCCTCCTAAGGAAATGTCCACACCTCTCTACAGATATTCTTCACTGTAAGACAGCATACCTTTCATAAGCTTTTCAAAACCAGCTCTCAGAATGGCAAGCCATGGGCATATTCTCTGCTGGATATAGCTGTACCAGAAGAGATTACTCTCCTCTCCTTAACAGATTTCAGTCAGTGAGCTAAATTGGCTTATATGACTATATATAGTAGTGGATCTTTGGCAATAAATGCACGTTTTTCCCCTTAAACAGGCTAAGAAGTGATGACATGAGCAGCTTAAGTGGCAGATCTGAAACAGCAGAAGTCTGCTGGCAGGATGCATGACAAATACCTGCAAGTAGCCCAAAGGGTGGCAGTTTATCCAGCCAACTTAGCTGAGTTGAAAGATGACATGTTCACAGTACCAACTGGTCAGAATCACAGAAGCCAAAATACATCAGATTGCTTATTGGTAGGATAAGTGCTCTGAATTCACTGGGGTCTCATGGTACTGCCAGGATTTGACCCAACACCTTATAAGCCCATATTACTGCTGCTTTAACCATTAAAACCTCCCAAATCCAATACCTGCAAAGAGTGGCATACCTGACTTCAAGAGTGGCTCTTTTGTGGAAGGGTCTCCCAGTGAGATGATTCTGCTCAGACATTATTCATAACATGCATTTGCACTCACAAAGAGGTTTCGACTTCAAAACCAACTGACTTTTATTAATGAAGGTGTGTTCTCCAAACCCATTGATGAAATATCTACAGTATCTTCAGATCACTCATTTCTTTCATCACTTTCCACAGACCTTGTACAGCCACACCGATTCACATGACAGTTTTATTACAGAGCCCTTGCTTCTGCTGTACTGATGACAACAGAGCATCCCTAAGACTGTGACTACCCTCCAGGCTGACAGAGAATTCTGCTGCACCAGTGGAAGCAGTGCCCACAAGTGGGTAACACTCTCGCATCTCATCTGTCACTCCTCCTTTCCTCTGCAGCTCCTATACCCACCTGCAAAGCAGCCTTTGTACAAACAGCCCAACCTAATCCACTCCAATCAAACAAGCCAGGCTGGCAGAGCCTTACTATTTAAAATATTTCATTTGGACAAACAACATTGCCAGCAGATTTGAGAGGGCATTTCCCTTAAACAGAGGGGCTGTTTACCTGAGCTTACCTACGCAAACAATCTATAAAAATTCAACACGTGTTTATCAGTGACTGCAATGGCACAAACTAAACTCCTGGATTTTGCAGACATGTGGCTGTGGATCACCAGGGTATTCCTTTTACCAGTTGTGCCATGGGAGCAGAGTACTCAGAAACAGTTGGATAAAATAGTATCTCAATTTGCTACAGCTTCTTGATGAGACTGAACTCTTTGCCAAGGAAGAGCTCTTTGCCCACCTTAGCTGTGACCAAGCGAAGGGTTTAGTTATTGGAGATACAGCAAGTAAAATTAGAACTTTCCAAGACATAAGACCTCATGGCTCCATCAGCAAAGCTACTACACAAGAGATCATCTCTTCTATGAAAAATACTCTGGTGGAAGCAACCATGCTCACATTTTTGTCAAACCAGAAAACCTCTGTATGCTATCATGAAGGCACAATCATCACCCATGTAATTTGCCTGTAAGAGTATAAGCAGTCACAGATGACAGTACCTCCCCCTCAAAAAAAAAAAACCAAAACAAACCCAAAAACTCTGACAAATCTGTTTACAAAAGTTGAGACCATCTACTAACTGACTTGAAGGACACCTTTGAAGGCTGTATCTGCAAGCTCTTTAAGAAATCCACTCATGCACAGAAATCTGCAATATGAAAAAATCCTGGGAGGGAAAGTTCAAATACGCAAAAAAGTACAAAGTCAAAGACAGTACAAAGAGTTTACAACCTTCTCTCTCTCCTCTGTGTTTTTTTTTAAAACTTCCATTTGAATACCTGATTTTTTTCCCCTTTTTCGTGCTCAC
This sequence comes from Origma solitaria, assembly GCA_013397895.1. Classification (NCBI taxonomy): domain Eukaryota; kingdom Metazoa; phylum Chordata; class Aves; order Passeriformes; family Acanthizidae; genus Origma; species Origma solitaria. Next base: position 1,529,969 of record VZRL01000184.1, read on the forward strand.
TGGTAAATAAACAGAACAGGCAATTCCTTTCCCACCCATTTTACCAAAGCCATAATAGTAAACTATTTTTTTTAAGTTGCAGCAGACATGAGGTGAAAAGTTATTATTTACCTGAATGTAGTGGATTTATTTAATGATTCTTTCATCAGTAAAAGCAAGTTTTTCTTTAAACATGGTACACCTCTCTTGAGATTAGAAAGTTTCTCTCTCCCCATGAACGATTTTCCTTCCATTTTAGCTGTTTCTTGTGCCAAGATGTTTGAAAACGGCAACTTATACAAATATGTTTATGTAAAATCCTCATGATAATAATTACAAAAGTAGTTTTACAAAATCAAGTGCCTTTGTTTATAATCAGAATCCAGAATTTGATACTAGCATTTAAAAAATATGTAAGAACTTTACCACACAGAAATATAACACATCTACCTCAACTGTGAGAGACAGTTAACTTTTCTTGTATGTTTGGAAAAGAAATCAAAAGAAAACAGTAGGAAAATATATCAGCTTTGCTTTTGAGAGTTGAGAGTAAAGAACTTCTATATTTTTGGTTAACCCGTGTCATATCAGAATTCAGCCATTATTATTTATGTCCTTTTAGAGTTCCAAAAATGAATGGAAACTTCACTCTCAGAACACCAGAAGCCATAAAGACAACACAACAAAGAACTGAGAATGTGATGGAACAAGTAATGAGAGCGTAAATCTGAAGTTCAGTGCTTCTCTCCATTATCAGTGCATGGTAATTTTATGCTATTTTCTGCTGAGGCTCCTTTGAACAGAACACTGAAGAGTGATTACATGTCCAAACTTTAATAAAATGTCAAAATCCACTGCTTCATTGTATCTGCAATTATGATGGATTCCTCCTACACATGGGATAAGAAAGGATAGGATTTTGTATTCACAATGCTCCAAGCACTATGTTTTAAGTTTGGGTTCATGTGTATCAGTTATTTGCCAACCAGAAAGTCTTCATTATAAACTCACGTTTTAATTAAAAAGGCATTTTTGCTCTTAAAAATACTGTTTCAGATCTTGAATACACTTCTAGAGAATGAAGATTTAAAAAAATGTAGTGGCTCTCACCATGAAACAAATCAATGGCCAACATGATGTGTCACCACTACATGAGGGGCAGAAGACAGCAGATGGGGTTCTCCCCTCTACTTTCAACTCTGCTTAAACTGAAACAGGAGAAAAGACCCCCCTTTTGGGAAAAGAAGCTGCAAAATCTCTGTTTTGGCCTCAAAGTTTCTCGCCTTTACAGGATCAAAGCTCACACCTCCGAACTCTCAGGTCTGTCCAATATCAATGGAAAAAAACAGCCATATCCGACTGGGGTGGTCCTGCTTCCACCTTCCTACCTCAAGTGGTGCTCTCAATGCCAGATGGTAGATGGAAACTACAGGCAAACCAGACCTGGCATCAAAGACACCTTCATCCTGCTCTCTGGAACTCCCACAATGTGATAGTTTCTACAGTCACAGTTAACTATATCCTAAGCTGCAGGCTAAAATTACCCCACTTATTTTTCACAGCACAGACAACATCTTCAGACAAAACAGAACCAAACTTTTAATATTGGTTTCTCTCTGTATTTTGGATGGACCCTCTTTTTACACAGGGACCACTTCTGAAAATTTGTTACTCACAGAAATTCCTTTTTTACTCATCCTACTGCCTATAGATGGTGACAACAGTAGTTTTTTCTATCTATTGTAGAAAAAAGAATCACCCTTTGAGCTTCAATAACTAAAAGCATTGTAAAGATTGTATACAACTTGTGCAGTTCCCCTTGTAGAGGGAACACATCAAAGAGAAAACGTCTGTCAGGAATGCACAGCTAAATGTTGACGGCCAATCCAATGGTATTTAGTCCGGTTTTGCACACGGGCTGTTGCAGAGCTGAATAGCAAATCTTACCACAACCTTCTTGCCAGGAGATTTAGCTTTCCTATGAGCTGGGCTTTGATGCGTCAGAGAGGAAAGGATAATTCTTGTATTTTCTTCGGAAACAATGCAATAGTGATTGCGAGACATACTTGTCTGAATTAAATGTATAATACTGGGTCTCATAAGAGACACTCTGAACTTCTAAAGCTTGCCTGGCTGTGATAGGAGCTATTAAGGGGTCTGTTTTAATGGATAAGAAACATGACAACTCCCACAGAGAATCAACTGGTGCTGCGCTGGAAGGACTGAAAATGCAGTCCTACTGTTACACTTGTCCTCACAGAGGGAAAAGGGAAAACATGGTTCATGTTAAGATCTCCAAAAGTGTCCATCCTGATTTTTGTTGAGAAATACATGAGTGAAGAACTTTGACTTCATACATCCTTCTGAAAGAACTTACTGCAATTAAATGGAGCATTGTATTGTATTCCCCAAGAGTAGGTAAAAGAGCATTTGCAGTCCAAACGTTAACCACCATTTTGAATCTGATGGCACTGAAAATAACCTTGAAACAACATATCTGATAGGTGAGGCAGAAACACCAAGCTAGTTCACCACCGTCTTCACCAGTCTGAATAGCAGTTGTCTGTGTTAGTCCTGCTCTGAAAAAATGACATATTTCACCTAGATTATTGCCAGCTTTGTGGAACAGCTCTCTCTTAAATCCTGTCAACTAGGGAGACCAAAAAATAATAATCTTATTGCTGCCCCTTGTCCGTTTCCCCAAGGTAAAAAGGGCAACCAGCAGCCTATTGAGTGAATTACCAGAGAGCATGGATACCCATAGGCTAGGTGTCACCCCAAAATTCAATTTCTGCCTGGTAAACCATGTTGTCTCATGCACATTTCTCACCTGATTTAGGGCACACTCTGCAATAGGAAATTTCTGTCACCAAGAGGAAGGTGACTACCTTTCTGCCTTGGAAATAGCTGAACCCATGATGGCTATTACTTATAAATTCCTCATCAGATGATGTTTTCAGCCTGCCAAAATAAGTCTATTAGCTGTAGTTTCAAGACCTCGGTGTATCCCTGCATTGCAGCCAACAGAGGCTGTACTCTCACTCCTCCTGGTACACACTGCCTAAACTCACATGGACCAGAGTAAGTGCTTTCCATTATTCGCAGTTGACATCTGTCATAATAATTTGTCTGTCTGTTTTACAAATGGGGGATATCTTTGTATTTCTCATATTGTCTTCAGAGGGGATAGGGTATTTGTTCTTTTGCAATGCCTATTTTGAATTAAGGCCATTTTCAATTCTTTTATCGACATTATTCTCAGAGAACAGCTCACTCCCCTCACTCACTTCTCTTTCAGCGGAGACCTTCAGGCTGATTCCTCTGACACTGTATATCCACCCTACACTTACTGTGAACCATGACAGGCTGAAAAAATGCATCTATTTGATTCAGCTTTCCATTCATACATGTCCAAAACGAATGTGATTTAGGACTATTTTTCCCTCCCAAAACCAAATGTAGGATTCAGCAACAGAAGTGACTTTAACAGTCACTAGTCATACACACAACAAGAGAACTGTAGATGGGTAGTATTATGCTAAAAGACTTCCTGAAGAGACTTTATAGCAATATGCTGTACAATTCTATTCTGAATTTTTATATAAGAACCTTCATAATCCGAATATACTTCCAGGGATCATGCAAGGCCTGAAGCAAGATAAAAATATAGCACCTGAGACTTCTGCACAGCTTCACATAATATATTTAAAGGATAACATCCAAGAACTTTATTTAAACAAACTTACAGACAGCTACTTGGTGACTCAACGAGTAAAACTGAAGAGAGTGGCACCAATGTAAAAGCAGAGAAGGGCATATGTCAGCAAAATGGATTACTGGTCAATAAAGCAACCAACCACGTTCCTTCAGGACTTTTATGCTGTTGAAGGTATATTTTGCCTTATGGTATTTCCAGCTGCCATACACCTCCTTATGCTTGTGTTTCAACAATACACACGAAGGGCCAAGACCACAACAATTTCCTAATTATTTTAATTTGCCTCATTTTTTGGAGAAGGTTTCCTAATCAATACTAAGCATCAAAAATGATTCATCTTGAAGCATCACTGAGCTCTTGAATTTAAAGTACAGCTTTTAAAACAGGCTCCAGGGATACAGGACTGATGTCTTTTTTTTTTTTTTTNGACAACTTCACTGGTTATCCAAACACCAATACTGAATGCTCATCGGTAAAGTTTTCCAAAGCAGTAATATTCCCAACAGAAAAACTGAGCATAAAGCTTGTCTTTTACTAGGGAAGCAGAAAATCTTTTCACAAAAGCAAAAAGCTTTAAGAGGACATTCTCTGTTGTCAGTAACTGACAAACAGGTTTTGCCCCTGGGTTGCAAGCACAATGAAGCATCCAGCACAGGAGATCCAGGACCTCATCATGATGAAGACAGGACCACAATGTCTCTAAACACTGTAAAGTTTCAGTAATTTCCGTCCTTTCTCTGAAAACTGTCTTTGATGTATTCTCATTGCCAGTCAGTTGCTTCAGATGTTGATTGCTCATTACACTGATTTCTCCACTGCTTTCAGTTCACTGAAGGTTTTATCATGAACTTCTCTGAAATGAATCACTATAAAATATCTTTAGTGGGATGAGGTTTTGAATGGAGCTTAATTTTATTTCATCCACAGTGGTGCCTGCTCTCTGTCTGCAAATTAGAAAAATTTCTTGTAGCTTTTAATGCATCTATTACATTATAGGCACTTTAGATCCTACCATAAACTTTATCACAAAACTCATGTGTAGACACTGTAAGAGGCAAAGACAGATAGCTGGAGATCTCTGAGTCCATTCAAACCCGCACATCTATTCTGAGCACCAAATGTTTATTAGCCATTAGGTAAACATTAGTACTTGTATACCTTATTTTTTAAATAATGTGAAAAATACAAACAATACACCTATAAAAATTACAATGCAAAGGAATTCTGTACATTTTCCAAAACATTTAAGGTAGGAACATACAAAAGGTTTCCAGAGGTAGTTGTCAGACTTTAAAGATGTAATTTGCTTTTCACAAGTCTCAGCCACTTGAGATTCCCTACCACAAATACAACATCAGAGATCTGGAAGATTCTAACTTGTACCATGCATTTAATCATTTTGTATTTAGCATGAAAAACTTACCTATGCACTCTAACTTCTTTTACAGCAAAAGCTTAAATTATTTATCATCCAAACACTCCCAATGAATCGGTTTTACACATGAACTTAATTCAAATAACCATCCAAGTTACATGGTGCTTTCAAACATCCAGACTTCGATGATAAAGTTCCCTGTTACCACGTATCCATAGCCTGAGAAGTACCTAGTGCTTTCTGCTATGGAAGAACAAACTGCCACATTAACTTAGAGTTTTCCTTCTTAATTTACCTAAAAGGACTTCTGAAATATACTTGTAGAGTCTTTTGTTCATCTCTGCTCAACAAGCCACCCCACAGGAAACTTGAACTGAAGCCACAAGATTGGGCACAGCACTAAGGTCCTTACTCAAGGAGCTGAGCTGCCCATTTGTCACACTCGGACACCACACAGCACTTGCACCACAGCTCCTCTATGTTTAGCTGTGCAGCAGAAGATGCTACTGTCCCCACAGCAGAACCAAAGGAACAATAAATCCACTTTATGTGAAATTAGCTGGGTTAGTGCAAATCGCCCATTTAAATGGGCTAAGCTTTTCTGGCTGATTGCTCCACAACCAGTGTGGGAGCTCTGCAGGCTCCAGTGAGGCCATAATTACCACCAAAGGGGCAATAGGAACCTGCCTGGGGGAGATGAAGGCTTCCAGTGGCATGGATTTCAGCCAAGTGAACGTCTGTCTACAACCTCCAGCATGTGATTTTTAATCAAAGTAGTGATACTGGCACAGGCAGTTGCAGGAGGGCATTTAGAGTGACAGCAGCTCTTACATCTGCTCTTCATGCACCACAGATACATGTTCACATGGCCAGTTAAAGACGTTTAACCCCTGGGTATTCTACCACCTTTCTGCTAGAGGTTACTGACCTTAGAGCTCTGCTGCTCTTTCATCTCCGTCATGCAAAACATTTTCCAGGTAGCTTAAATCACTTTTGATAGCCTTTTAAACTTAACTAACTTTGCCTAAAGCAAGGTAGATCATTTACAGGATCCATTTGCCAGGAAAGCTGAAGGGAGGAAGTAACTTCTGGCAGACTACTAGGTAGTACAGGGAAAAGATGGAGAAAGAAGGAAGGTGGGTTGGAGGCAGAGGTGTGCAAATAAAGCCTTCAGGCAGCACAGCTGGATTCAGAAGATGACAGCTGTTCATAACCTGCTATTGTACTTTTGGATAACTGCATTTGAAGACAGATGTGTGAAAGCAAGTGATAGAGTTTATAAACTTAGGGGGTGGAGGGGAACTTTCCCTGATGCAGCAGCTATCACAACAGGGTCTTACTTTGACCATTACTTTTTTTTTTGCTGTACTTCAATACACAGCAAAAACTCTAATAAACGATATCTGATTTAAAGAGCTTGAACAAGTTGCAGTTAGTGAATTCCCCCCTTCACTATTGACAAACACAGAGTGAATGTGCTTCAGATGTGGAAGCTAACCAGCAAACAGCATTTAACTTGCAACTCAAAACACATATAAAACTGTGCTTAATTCTTCAGTGTCATCAATGTAATTTTGAATGTGATCACTAACTCATTCAAAGCAGAACTCTTCGCATCACATTTTCCAAGTGTTAGCTGACACTATAGAGAAGCAATGGTATTTTGCAGATGAACAATGCTGTTCTTTAAAATCTCTTGATGTTTTGTAAATATTCTTGAAATAAAACTCTAGTCAATAGTTAAGTAGGTAAGAAGCATCTCGATTTCTTCCCTCAAGAACACAAAAATCTGGCCTAAATTATACATACATCTGTTAACTGATCTGGAATAAGAGCTCATCTTCTCACTGCCAGGCACTGGATTTACACACTACAGTTGTTTGCTGAGCTGCAGGACCAACATCTACAAATAAAGCACGCCTCCTTATTGTCAGTAAAGGAAGGTTTATGGGTAGTGGCAGTATCTTTCACTATCCCAAATAATATAGCTGGGATGGGGGAAGGGGAGTAGAACAAAATGCTGAGCTGATAAGGGTCCAGGTATATCTGGTATGGTATACCTTTTAGGTATACATCTGAGACTTTCTGGCTCCCACCAAGCAGAAAGGGCAGTGTTAGTAATGAAGGAGGAGTCTGTCTCCAAAGGGGAAGAAAGGGGTAAAACAAGGGGAAAGAACCCCAAGGTTATAGCATCCCATGAAATCAATAGCTCTATTGAGTCTATGGTTTTATTGTCCCAGGCTCAATGCTTTGGAAAGCATTCCATAGCTCTTCCTGGAGGATTAGGACTGAGGGGGTCAGAGACTTTGTGTGTATTCTGAGAAATGTTAACCCACCAGTGTTTCAAACCATCAGCTCTCAGAGCACTCCATCTGTACGAGGCGACTGCTTAGTCACCCCTAGGTGTCCCAAGGGTCTCAGAGCACTGCCGAAACGCACCAAATTCCAGAAGGAAGCGAGGAATTTGATGATCCCATTACAAGGGCCATGCACTAGACCCAAATAGAGCTGAGCTAGCACATACCAATTACCTTGTATTTCAGACAGTAACTTATTAACTTATATGTCTAAATGCAGAATACCTGTTCTCAGCTTGCACTTATCCTCATAATTTCCTGCTTCCATTGCAGGCCTGGAAGAGCAGTCCCAATGCCCAAAAGCTTGTTCCCCCTTCTCAGCTACGGTAATTGAGCCACTAAAAGATGTATTGGCTCCAGACACAAACTTAGTTCAATTATCTCTTCAGATCACCTCAGCCAGCGCAGTGCTACCCACACTCCTAGCAAGAGAATCAATTTCCATGTATATGTAAAGGGTTGGCTTCTGGCAAAGGCTTATATAATTGTACATAATGTGAAGTTCAGTCACAACATCAAAAGGAAAATTATTTTTCCTTTCATGAGGTCTGGGATTTTACTGTTTATTCACTCATTCATTTTGGCAACAGCCCTGACCACGAATACAGTATACACAATCCCATGCTTTTTTTAAAAAACCCACAAACCAAATCAGGAGACGCTGAAGGAAATGAACCATAAAGTGGGGGCAGCAGGATAGTATCTAACATTTTTGCAAACAATCCATTTGTCACTTTCATGGACCTGGGTTAATTAATATTCTGTAAAGGTCTTCCAAAAGCTGAATACCTCTCCAGTTCTGAATTCATGGGGCTGACCTTAGACTTTCTCAGAATGATTTTTAATGCAGTCTGCTATCAGCAAAACCCGTTTAAACACATGCCCCATCTGCCAGTACCCCATTTGCAAAAGAGCTTCTTATACTTGCAGACAGTAAAGCTTCTGCCTGCTTCCCTCTCTCCTCTAAATACCAGCTGTATGTTAATGAGCACAAACAGCTGAAAAATACTGCACAGTAACAAAGCTGGTACGAAGCGGGCAGAACAACGCATCCACTCAATGAGGCAGTTGTAGCATGAATTTAGCAGATTAGCTATTGAACAGGGGTGGGGGGAGGTTTGGAAAAAATGTAAAGGGTCTACACAGATAGCAAGAAAATGAAAAGAGACCAAAGGGGCACAGGCTACCAAAGAAAAGCCCAAATTCTAAAGTACTTTTGTTGGAACTGCATGAACCAATTCTTCAAATTTTCTAAAGCTTACTCGTCCTGTACTAATGATATGCCTAATGCTATTCTGATCATTTGCAAGTTCAGTTAGTTTTTAAAGGAGGCAACTTGTTAATGAAAGTTTTCCATTCATTAACAAATCTCTTCATTGGCCGGGGGTGGGGAAGTCTTTAAGAACGGGAACACGCTCTCCTACTTCAGTGTCTGGTACTTTCAGCATGTGTGACCAACAAGCACCATATTATCCATTAACTTTTTGCATAATAGCCCTCTCAGCCCATCCATTTTTTTTTAAGACATTTTTTTAAATGTTGACAACATTCACGCTACCCTCCAGACACTGACAAGCTTTTCAAGTACTGAGCATAAAAGACAGTTGCTTTTAAGAAAATCTCTGTGTAACTGCATTCAGCTGACATGCATACAAGGCATGCAGTTGAGTATTTGTTTATACAAGTAGCTAATTTGATATACACTGTTTGCATAAAGTCTAAAAATGGCACATGCACTTTTGTACTTGAAATTACACACATCTGTCTCCTGGCAGATGTGAAAGATGCATACAGTTTTGATACATAAAGCTGATGTGAAAATACAGGACTTTTTTCTTGTTTGCAATTTCCCAACAGCATCTAGAGTGTTACTGCTGCTTTTGAAGAATTAGAGTCTAACACTTTCGAAGAAAAATATGGGGAAAGATGGTGCATTGACACTACCCAAGCAAGTGCTCTGTCAGAAGTTTGATAGAGAGAATTTGGGGGTTTTAAATTCCTAATTAAAAATGCCTTACTGTTACAATCCCTCAGCATCGTAACATTTGTCTTTTGTGACAAGTAAATCTAGTAACACGTTTTTCAAAGATTCAGCTACTAAGACATACTGCAATAAAAACACTACGTTGTTTCTAAAAGTAGTGAAGAATGAAAACTTCAGTCTGGGGGAAAAAATATATTTGCTTCTAAGGTCATCATAACAAAGCTCCTAAGAAAGCAAACAATTTTTTAACTTTTTTACATCACACTTAGAGAGTTAAACAGAACAAATAATCTATGTTACTGACTTCTTTTCACTGATGATCAGAGAATAAACAAAAACAAAAAAGAGAAAGCAGCTTTCTCCAGGCATGAAAGAGCTTGTCATGCAGCTATACAATGGTATTCACAGATGATATTTTTATTGCTCATATCTATCATAACCCTGTAATAAATAGAAAAAAAACCACCACTACTGATGTTCACTAGAAGTCTCCACCTAATTTCAAATTTTAATGTAAGTCAAGTCTATCGAATTTAAGTTAAAGAACATGTCCTTTGATCTTTCCTAGAGAATTCCAGCTCACGTTAAAAATACTTTTCATCTTTTAAGAACCTTAAAGATCTAATAAAAAGTTTATTGAAAGACAAAACATGTAACAGACTCATTCAACATACAGAGATGCACAAAATATTAGCAAATTATTAATTAATCATAAATGACTTATTGGCTAAAAAAGTGCTAATATTCACTCTATATACTTATTAGTCATTTTAATTATCAGTGGTTCCCATCATTTTCTGTACTTACAGCTTATTACAAATATCACTCAGTTCTTATTTTCATTCTGTTCTCTGAATTGTTTAATATGCACAAGGATGAAAGCTGTTAGCTTAAAAATGCTAAGCAAATTAAATGAAATTTAATTATGAAAATTCTTAGTTCTTACAAAAGAAGGTACAATACTTCAATTGACGCAAAAATTAAGTGCCAAAATTACTTTTCTTCTTTCCAGAAATCATGTGTTTTTTCATCTCATTAGCACTCCAGGAGGAAGGATTATGATACTACAGAAGTGCTATTTGCTATGTCTCTAACCCAGGTATGCCTTATTCTCTTCAAAGGAGCCTGAGCTAAGTATCATCATTTAGCTTTTCAGACTATGGTCCTGGGGTGCTAGAGCAGCAGTAATGAACGAGGAAAGCCCCATTAAATCTATTCCAGAAGATTTAAACTTGAATGTTGAACGATTTCTTTGCATGTTCCATATTAAATCTTCTAAAACTTGGTATTTTATCACTTAGAGACAACACTGAACATTCACAGAAACAAACCCAAAGTTGTCTATGAAAAAAACCAACAACTAAAAATATTCAAAAATATGCAAGAAAAAGTTTGTCACTGAAACTGGCAGAGCTACACTCAGTCATTTTTAAAGTTTAACCTCAAAATCTTCATTATTCTAGCATTTGGGCAGAATACCTACTACAGAAACCAATACAATATCATAAGAGAAGACTGGAGCGAATGTTGGCTCTGTTGAGAAAACAGTGACATGAGAAATAATCACAGACTCACAGAATGGTTTGAGGCGGAAGGGACTTCAAAGATCATCCAGTTCCAATACCCTTGCCATAGACAGGGATGCCACCCACTAGATCAGGTTGTGCAAAGCCCCATCCAGAATGGCCTTGAACACTTTTCAGGATGGTGCATTCGAAACTCCTTTGGAAAACGTACTTCAGTGTCCCACCACCACCCTCACAGTGAAGAATTTCTTCTGTCTTTTCTTCCTTATACCTGAGGGTTACCTCTATACTCATTGCTTCAGAGAATACATCCCAAGATGATGACCCTTCTGTTTGCAGTTGTGGTTTCAGGAGCCATTGACAGAATGCCTCCTTTGGATACCAGCTTATTCTATCAGGCATCCCCAACATGGAAAGAGGAATCCCCATCCTTCAATTCCACAGGATGTCAATTCATACAGAATGGTTGCCATTAACAAGGAATTAGCACTTCAAATGCACTTTAATACTCAAAGTGAAAAAACACAACCAACCAAAAATCGCGTTGAAGTTGCTTTGTTGATACTCTAATATTTCAGGTCTAACTGTACCTTGCCAGCACTTGTCCATAATCTTCACGTGCTATTAGTATGTGGAAAACCTTAAACAGTAAGTCTTAAAAAAACCCCTGAATTATATCTATATTCATGAGTATAAACAGTATCAAGGAAAAAACAGTAACTCATGTTAAACAACAACGATCTTAACTGCATTGACATTTCTAGAATATTTCTTTAACTTAAAAGAATTATCATACTTCCTTACAAGTAATGCACATATACACAACTGATAAAATAATCACATTTTAAACATGATATTCCACAAAAGACTGAAAAGATGAACACAGAGGAAATTTATCAACAGCACTACACTGCCCCTTCACGTCCACTACAGAAACAACACCCCAAGCTGCATGATGTAAAAAAAAACAAAACAAAACAAAACAAAAAACCCCCAAAAAAACAAAAAACAAACCACAAAACACTGAATATTAACATGGTAATTATGTTAAACTGTAAATTTCTTAATTTTTTCTATAGGACAGCTCCTTGCTCCCCCAATAAAATACACATACAACGGAGGAAAATCAGAATAAAATCAAACCCTTACTTCAGTGGGAAAACCACTTTTTTTCCATTGATATGCATAGTTACACCTTTCCTTTTTAAAAAGGTATAAATTTTCCACCTTAATTACATAGTGGATTAGAAGTTATGAACAAAACCAATTCAGATTGAAGGAAGAAAAAAAAAACTAAAATGGATATACTTAGCCATGACAAAAAGTTTTATTTAAGAATGGAACAATAAAGCTTCTATCAGAATCAACTCTTAATGGCATAAGAAATTATTTATGAGTACGTAAGTTATTTCATACATCTTACAAATCCCCTCAACTTTTTAAATAATACAGTTTTTCCCCCAAGCATCCTGTTTCTTCTAATTTAAAATTCAATTGCTATTTTGCTTGTCATTTAATACTAAATGTGTTGTTCTGATAGATGTATGGGGTTTTAATTTTGGTAGTATTAAGCAGAATGTCAGTCAGGAACTTTTGATTGAATAAAAAAAGGTGTCCCATATCTCCATGAGGCAAATCTCTCAGTGTATCATTAGCACATGCATTCTGAAACCCCTCTCAAGCCAAGAGACAAGAACTTGCAGTTCCTCCTACCCCTTCCTACAGAATGACAAATCAGCATAAATGAAGTACAAGATGACAAGGACCTTACTCAACAGCATTGTGATCCAAAGTTACACTTTTCACTGTTAAAGAAAAAGGGTACACAATGAGACCATAAAACAAACCATTACATTTCAGAGGCCAAATACACTTTTTAGAGAAGTAGAATGGTAAAATTGGCAATTAAAAAAAAATTATGCTCAAATTACTTTGTGTGCCACAAATGTTCTTATGGTACATATGATCAGCATAGTCTTAGGTAGAAAATGTGCCTTAGAAACCTCTTTTGCTTACAATATATCCTAAATGTATTCTGTCCACTACAGGGGTATGGTAACTCTTAAAAAATTATATATCAGAGTTCTTCCTTCCAAGTGCTCTTTATTAAATCCATGGGACATTTTAGACATGTTATAGTTCACAAGAACATCACAAATATTTCTCTGGGTCAGGCTAAAAAAAACCCCATCTAGCTTAGCAGAGTCTGATGATCATTTAATTTTCTCATAGAATAAACCCATGTTTACCAGGCTATTCAAGTCACCTGCATACAAGCACAACCTTTTCAAGGAGGAAGAGGAAAAATTAAGTTGGCCTATCAACAGTTATGAAAAAGTGTGCAAAGCATTTCTCTGAATTATGTGTTTTGGAAATCTATGCAGAGACTTCAAACTTCAGTGCAATTTGCATGCTTCACAATAATGGTTAAAAGGATGCTTAAAGATGATTTCCTGGTTTTTGAGCTTACAGCATTCCCCATCAGATTTTACTACCTTATTATCACAGTGCCTTTGTGAGTTTACACATACACTATGTATTTAAGAATGCAGCTTTACCATGCACCTTCTTAACCAAAGTCAGTATAGGGCATCCCCTTGCTAGCAAATTGCTACAAGAAGTAGTTTCTAATTTAAAAAAAAAGATAAATAATGGCATGCTACACATAAAAAAACCCCCAAAAACATTTTCCCACAGCCATAAAGATAATACCCAAAGAATTCTCTACTAACAACAAGAAAGCAAAATTCAGCTTTCTCTTCTGACTACATGCAAGTAGAAACAAGGGGACTTAAAAGACAAGTTCAAAGTTCTTTCATAATAAATCTTGAGAAGTAGTTATTACAGTTAGTGACAGTATCTGGGCCATTACGTATTTTATTTTCTCCTCTGGCTACGATTTTTTTACACGAAAGTGTCTATCACCACACTATCTTTTCCTTAAAACACATTCTGATCTATGAAGTAAAGCTGGAACTCAAGGGAACCACAATGACCTCTTCAGGGGTTTTTCCTCCATGAAAGAGGCTGTGACAAACAACTCCAGTATTGGGTTAATTTAAAGGTTTTTGATTAAGAACAGGGGTTGTATTTCTATCCTACTAATGGCACCTAGAGGTCAGATCTCTATAATTGCAAATAATTCAGCTTTGACTCTGCAAGCAAGGCATAAAACAAGATTGAAAAAAGGAACTATGGCAGTTTGCCTGTCCAACACTTGGTGTCAGGTCTTCTTTTTAAGAAATTAATGGATTCTCAAATAAGTCATATATTCTTTCTCAAGAATATATTCTTGTTTGAGAGACTTCCCTGTATAACGTACAGTGTCACTTTTAAAAATGATGTAAAGTTCTTGTCAACTGGGACTACCATCCTGGGAGTGCTAAAAAGCCACTTCAATACCTTCTAGCACTACGAAGATATTCTATTTCGCTGACATGCATATACAGAAACAGCCACATCTTTAGCAGTACATCTCTGGCTGCTTGGTACTATAGCAACTCATTTTGCTATTCCACCTTTTGTCAGTCTCACTTTCTGTATATCTCAGGTCATTTGTAGCCAACCAAGCAATCCTGCATCTACGGCACAAGCCTGGGACTGGAGAGGCACTGCATGGCTGCCTCCACCCCATGATAACTATAATATTGCTAAACAGCTTCTGAAATTTGAAGCACCTACCAGAGAAGCAGAAAATGCCATTTCCTTCAAGCAACCACTGTAAAGAAACTATATCACTGCAGTAAGACCACAGAAGTGCAACTCAGGTTGCATCTATAGAAGACAAATCTCTCCAATTTTTATTTAGAGTCATCTACTACTTTCAATTTTACTTTCAGGTGAGAATCAGATTTAGAAATTTTTGTATTTTCATGAAAAGAAACATGGCTCTAAATTGGAGCAGAAACATTCTCATTCATAAATGAAGAGAGAAAACACATTTTACACTTCAAATGTAGTGGCAATTTCTCATGTGCTTTTGTCTTCATGCTAGATGCCTTCTGGACCAGGGACTAGTCTGAACATCCCACGTGTCCAGTTGTTGAAACATTAGGTATTATCTCAGGGACCTCCAACTTTTAACTTGCTGTAACCAGGCATGTGGCCAGCATTCAACACAAGTATTTTTTTCCATTTCAGTTTAACAGAAAGAAACCACTCCTGTTTACCAAGTCAAAAAGGAAAAGACCGGGTTTCTTAGCAGCAGCTGTTTCCAAGTTTGTAGAGTATGACAGCAGCCATCTATAAGGTGAAAGAAACAGGGAGAGGAAGGACATAAGGCAAGATTACCTTAGTTTCCAGATTTGTTTATAAAGCTACTGCCTACAACTGTATCTTGGTTCTTGTCTCCCCTCTTGTGTGTACAGAACAGAAACTCCATACAGAAGATAAGCTGGGACAATTTTTAATTTCGTTATTTTCAAGTCATGAGGAGCAAAGGACTGAAGAAGAAAAACCAAGCCTCCTTATTTCTAATACATTATAAGACAACATACAAGGTTTTTCCCATTTAATATTTTTCCCATTAAAAATGAGCTCTTGTTTATACAGAAAAAATACCTGATTACTTGAAAGTCAGAATATAAGATAATAACAATGGAAGGAAAAAATAAATTTAAAAAACCAATTTAAGGTTTTTTCTACTGGATAATAAAAGTTGTATGTAGTGAAGTTACCAATTTGTCTATTTGTGAGAACTGTTAATGAAGGCACATGTAAAAGAGGCCAGATACTGTGTTTGACATGGTTTTTGATATATCTTTGACAGATACACACAATCTAGGACAGAGTCTTATGAAGCAGCACTGATGATCCTTATTGGCATGAAGCTAGAAGGAAATCTTAAAACTCTCCCTGAAAGAAAGCATTTGTATCTGTGTATGTACTCTGAGGACTATTATTAAGTAGTATTAGATAACGAGATGCTATGACTCCCCAATTCTGAATGGAAGAAGAAAGGAAACAATTACCTACTAGATATAATATTGTGTGCTAAAGAATGAAAATTATATATTGTATTTTGTATTTTAAAAATAGACCATGAAGTTCACAAGCACTGTCAAAGGAATTCAGAAGTTCAGAAAGGTTTTTAGCATATTTCTTAGTAGCAACTGACATTCTTTTAGAAATACAAAGATGGTTGCATATATTAGGTTTTTAATAGGGCAACATCTTTGTGATCCATGTCATTACATGCCTTGGAATGCCATATCCAATATCTGGCACACTTATTCTTCAAAGACAACATATGTTTTATGTCCTCTCTACTGGAATGCTCTCCTAGTAACCTTAAAAAAAAAAAAAAAAAAAA
>VZRL01000184.1:1546243-1652816 GCA_013397895.1 Origma solitaria
AAGGCAATTCTTCTAGTTTTCAAGTTTAATTTCAACACTCCAAATTCATCCCCCATATGTTCACATACCATCAAAACATGAACTATTTCTTAAAACTCTGTACAGAAGTTAAAACTCCCAGGAAAGAGAGATAAAAGATGGACAAAAAAAAAGTGAGTGTCCCATGTTGCCTCACAGCAAGGAATTTCTTGCATGAAAATGCACAAATAGGTGTCCTGACTTCATGGTTCTGAAGGATAAGCAAAAAAAAGAACAACACTAAGATACAGACAACCTGAAATTAAAATTGAAATGGAAAGTAGTTTAAATGACATTCAAAACTACTACATAATAGACTTCTTAATTTTTCAGTATTTGTCTTATGTTTCACTCCACTGAGGTTTAATTTGTGTCACTATCAATATCTTTGTAAAAAGGATTCTATTTACCTTCCTACAAATACATTACTGTACATTATGCACGCAGTTGTTACACTATGTTAAAAAAAAAAAAAAACCAGACATTTTTATGTTTGTATCACAAAAATTAGTTACCACTTCGGAGACAGGACAGTTCAATTTAAAGGTTTTTTGCTCACTAACATTGTTCATGCTTAAGTAGTGCAAATTTGAATTACAAATCTTAAAATCACCGAGAAAATACAAGGCCTTAGGGCCAATTATTAAATAACATGTTTCAATTTTTCTATCAACATACATACACAAAAGACAGAATATGCTGAGAGCAAATAAACACAGAAGTCTCTTGAAAGACTAGTTTTATTAGACTTGCAGCACCTACTATGACTGGGTAACTATGTATAACCTCAGGGAGGCATAAATTGTCTTCTGAAGCCCAAAGAATAAGCTGAAAATTTTCAGCAGTTATGAATTCATGTGGTTTGTGTGTCCACTGCAAGGTGCTGCCAATGCTACTTGTTTCTATAAATTAGGTCACCCGAGTCAGTAAGACACTCCAGAGGTGCAAATTAGGGGTTTTAATATTTCTATACTTCAATCACTAGTGAGAATTTTTACTGCAGGTTTCCCTCTGTATCACAAAGAGAGAAAGAGAAAAACTGGGGCAGGGGGCATGAAGGTTTGCACACCCACTTCTCCTCACTGCCATGGTTTGAGGAATTAACTAATTCCCTGAGGATGTCTTGGATGTCTTCAAGCATTTACTTTCCCCACACACCAGAAAGAACAGGTCACTTCTGATATGAGCTCTTCCTAAATCAAGAAAAGTAAGGCTGGACCTGCTGCACATGGCCATAAAGGGACAAATATGCAGTATTTCTGGATATTTTTAATATTCACTTGTGTGCTCAAATTAAAATGGGCCAGTACTTCAGAACAGGAAACTATTTCCTCTTCACCCACTCAGAAGTTTGGATGCCTTCCCAGAAATCTCAAGACTGGCGCAGGGCTTAGTGCTGCGCCTGCAAGACAGCTGCATCTGGATACAACCCTTCATGGGAATGCACAAGACAAACCAAGGAAGACAGGTTGAACAGATGTAATTAACGGAGGTGGTGCCAGAAAGTGATCCGTGTTAACCAGATGCTCCAAAGAAATTTCTCTCAGTAAGGCAGCACAAGACCATTTGGAAAGCTACTTGAGCCGTGCCAACAGATCTCACGGACACCCACAATCACTCACACAGCTTGGAACCAAGCACTTCAAGCTGCCTCCTCTTCTTCTTCTGGGAGAGAATGGCTACAGCTCACTGAAGTTCTCCCCCACGATGACCAGCTCTTTATGCAACAAGAAAAGAGAAGTGGACAAGAAGCTAAAGGAAATTTACACACAGCAAATTAATCTGACAATTAAATTGAAAAATTCCAACAAAATTGCAACAAACATTCTCTAACCCACAGGGGAGGGGGCATGGTGTGTCTTAAAAAACAGCAGGAAACAAACCCCAAAAATGAATATACTTTTGCAATTTTAATCCATGTAATATTCATACTAATTAGGCACCAACCAAATTAGCTGCTGCTATTCTAACCCATTTTCTTTCTAAAGTGAAGAAGCACTGCTATGCATGTGTCCTCAATAAATCTGGATGTTAATTGCAATTAGTGTCAAATTTTCATAGTGCAAAGTGACCTCAACACATAATGATATTTCAAACATGATGAGAAAACTAACAACTTCTATGAGAAGCAATTTTATACCATTAGATAAATCTCAGTCAGGAATAGCACAGACAGCATAGACCCTGCCACAGGTTAAAGGGATGACGCAGTCTCATTTCTATAACTTGTATTATTAGGTTTTTTGTCTGTTAGATAACCTTACCTATTTCTTGCATCACTGTGAATGGAAATTGCGAATAAGTGGCAAGCATACATGTCTAACACATTATATGAACAGAAACTTATTATTGTTTAAAACAAAAACATTCCTCCCAAAAGAGAAAGGTGCACAAGCATCAATTCTGAATGCTATTCAAGAGAAGAGAATTAGTAAGAACAACGAAAGTTTATTATCTGCCTGGAGATAATAAAGCAAGGGTAAGAAGTGGAAATTGATTGACATGTAGTATTTTAAAACTGAATTTATTATACTTAAAGCTAAACACATGTATTTTAAAAACCAAGTGATATATGTTGTAGAAGTTGTAATGTTTTTTTAGCATGATGGCTTATCTGGTTCTATTAGGAAATATAGCCAGTTACAAATAATTCTTTGTTTCCTCAAAGGTGGCACATGGGCAGAAAGGACTTCCCAGAACTGTTTGCAGGATAAGCAGAGAGGCAAAGGACAGGAACACCATGGGTGTAAAAAGATAGGAAAGAAAAGAGAGATGCTCTGTAAAAACTGTGTGAACAGAACAAGCACTAGACAGTAGAGGACATGTTCAACAGCTTGGTATGTAGACAGGACTGGAGAAGGGAAGGCAAAAAAAGGGAAGACTTAGACCATGAAGAAATTAATGGTTAAGAATTCAGTCTGAAATTTCACTAACATACCACAGGAGAAATTCAAGATGGAATGTAGCAGTGCTGTAAATATGTTAAAATTGCAAACATTCCTGCCAGCTGCTGCTGTTATCATGAGAAGTAATCTTGTGTTAGGGTTTATTAATAGCAGCATGCTTTGGAAGAGACTGGTGTTTGTACTTACGGAACACTGCACCGTGCAGATTCTCTTGGAGCAAGAAAATCTTAACTGCTTAAATATAGGAGAGAGCACCTAAAGACAGGATAAGCAGGGAAAAATATGGCACTACAAATATACAAAAAATACCTTTGTAGCACTTTCTCTGCTGTTCTTTTTCAATGTTAAAAAAATGAAATGCTGTTGGGGAGAGTATCCTTAGAAAAAGACCAGTATGGCATCACCTACAGGTTCCTGGCCTGTAAGCCAAGAAACAGTTTAATGTTTCCAGCAGCTAACAACACATCGTGTTTCTATTGCCATTTTGTCTTTTGCCTCTACAAGCAGTAAACTCTCTGTGCAGGGACAATTTTGCATACAGCATATTTGATTTCTTACATTATATATATAATGCTATTATAATATGAATAATAATGTTTGCAAATAAAACTATGCTTTCTAAACCAATGTCTCTATACATAAATGGGAGCATCTAAACATGAAGAAAGATCCCACATGATACCATCTAAGACCAGTATGCTGCAACTGGTTACCTTCATTATACACTAGCTACATTATAAACTTAAAAAAGCAATTTTAGAAATTCTACAGGAACTCTTTTATATTAAAATATCTGGACTCAAATTTCCTTGTGTTTACATGTTACAGATTCCTAAAATAAGTTTTTTACCTACCCACACCTTCTACAGACAAGTTGCCTCTTTTTCACAATTTACAAATAAAACTCTCTCTTACTACCTTGCATATGCAAAGCTGTGCACCACATACAAACTTCATAAACTCTGAAATAATGAGCCATCTGAGACAGACAGGAGAGAAAGGAGCATGTTTCACCAAATACAACACAAAACTTTTACTATCTTTGCTACATTATTATACTATTTCCTGCAAAAAAAAAGGTTCCCTAGCTCATAAAGAAGTTAAATACATTAGCATTTACCAAGTCTTATGAGTGCCTTCAATAAGACATCAACTAAGTTGAGTTAAGGAAGTACCACTAAAAACACAGATAATTCACAAGGGAAGAACATATATAGAAGAATGTATTTAGACTTCTAGTATCATTTATGTATTTTAACTTATTCTTCTTCTCTCCTTGCTTTATCAATTAGTTTAGGGTCAGCAGAACTTTTGTTGTCCTGCAATATATTAGAATATGATCTACAAAACAAATGAAAAACACCACACACAAATCTTATTTGCCCACTATTCCCAAGTGTTACAGTAGCAACAGAGTTATTAAAAACAGGTTTACTGTATTGCTTTCTTGCACAGCATCAGTGTTTTCATATGACATATATAACCAGCACTTCTCTTTCACAAGCATATATATTTGCAGTGTATCAAAAATGCAGTACAGTTTGTAACCATCACCTGATTTTTAAAGAAAAATCGTTAGTTCACAGACTGTGTATTTCAGTATTAAAATCATGTCCATGTGAGGAGCAAGTAACTAGGGATGTTTTTCTGAAATGTGATCAAACTACACATGACCACACAAATGATCTGCAACCATCTCAAACCTCTTTACCAAGAAACCTTGCAATCAAACTGGTTACTCAAAACATATTTTAAGGAACAGAACAAATCAAAAGTACAGACTTCTTGACTAAAAATAAATAAGGAAAGGGAAAAGTCATGTCAATTCAAACGCTATTTTCTTGCCTTTTCAAAAAAATGAGTAACATTATAAAATACCTGAGCAGCATTTAGAAAGACACTGCTGTTGTTCCTATGCAAAACCATATTTTCAAGCAATATTATCATGAAACATGGAAAATAAGTTTTCCAGAAAAGAGGCCCACTTCTAACAGAATATGACTATCAATGAGAAGCTGTAGGGAAAAGCAGAATTACCAGTCCAAAACTAGGTGAAGGGAGAGTGAGACAGAGTAGACCAGAGCCTCAGATAGAGTTTGAAATAAAAACACAGGCCAAGCAGTGAATCTAGGAATGAGATGGGATTGTTGCTCTGAGGAGTGGAGCTATTCAAACTGGCAAAATCATAATTTGCTGACAGAAAGGGTTCATCACATAAGGAATGACAATCAATTGGTTGTGGTTAAGTGGCAGAGATCCAAGAGCAAGACGCTAATGATACAATCCTGCTTATGACATGTCTGAGTATCATTCCAGTTCAGTTTGACTTCCACTCAAAATCTGGAGAACACCGGAACAAAAACTGCCAGCTAAAATTAATTTGCCCTCTTTGTGTTTCTGTACTAAGGATAGTCATGACACGGCAGAGCAATATTTTCCTCACAAAGGATTTTTTTACCTGTTCAGGAAATTAAAGTGCCTTCATTTGTTGCAGAAGGACAAAAAGGGTTTACTTAGTGATAGAAAGGACTGCAAAAAGAGAAAAGGGAGATTCATAGTTAAAGCAATTAAGTTTCAAAGCAATACATTAAGTATTTAATTACACATTTCATGAGTTCCCCTCTGGCATGATCAATCAGCAAAGAGGCAGCTGGGTCAGTTTATGGCATCATTGTTGTCTCTTCTGCTGGATGCTATAACCTCCACAGTTTGAGACAAGAAAACAGATGGACTTTTAGCAGGTAAAGACCTTTCACAAAGTCAGTCCAGCATGTTTGAATAGCTCGAAATGCATGACAATAAAGGCTTCTAAAGACATCTAAATAATTGGGCACAAAGGACTAAAATCGCCCAGGAAACCTTTCTTCTGACACCTCCTGAAAGGAAGTGACTGACTGCAGAATCATCACAACATGCTTTTAACATCTGCACTCCTGCAGTCTGTAACAGACAGCACTGCTCATTGCAAGAGGAAATGAAAGTTTTAAATGCATCAAAACCACAAAGAAAAACATTTTAGCTAGTGTTAAATATAAATGAGTTTCCGATTGCTGCTTTTATCTTGGCCAGAAATAGGTAGAACAATTTAAATAACAGTGTTTATCAAAGAGTCAGTATGGTGACAGAGGATCCCTGAATATTCTAAAAAAGCAGTCTTTGGGATTGCTATGACATGTGTTGCAGCGCAGGTTTGAAAACAAAAAAACAAACAAATACCCTCAACCCCCCAACCAAACAACAACAAAAACTCAAGCAAGTTGTCCTACTATTTTTGACCCAGTACAGCAGGCTGCACTAGATATGCACAGTTTAGCTATCAATTTTCTTTTTTCCAGGGGATCCAGGGAACAGCTGTTTGAACAGCAAACTGAGTGCTTCCTCCTACAAATGGCTATCTTAAGCCCAGAGCTTCTCTAACACCCCAGAGAAGGGGAGGAGTAGAGAGAAGCCTATTTCTGCCTGTATCCAGTTCTAGAGCCATAAACACTGGCTACATCTGACTGTAACCACAGTTTAAAAAATGGATTTCAGCAGGGTTTGGCAGACTTCTTGTGAGCATAGCCTGGAAGACCATGGGACACTTCAGCTGAGCCAGGTTGAACCACTCCACCTTGAGCTGACGTGAAAGCTGAGGAACTGTACACTTCTTTCCACTTCTGTGAACTCTATATTATTCCCTCTCAAGTACACTACAGAGTAAGCTGGTTTGAAGCAAAATGAAACAAAGAATTGCAGAAAGAAGGGGGGAAAGGGTGTAGAAGGTTATTTTTAGACTTTCTCTGTTCTATATTGAGAAAATAAGTAACATACTGCTTTTTCTTCAAGGCTACCACTTCACACAGGAAAAACATTTCTTTCCCTTGTGAGAGGAGATGAAAGGCATGGGAAAAGCCAATTCAAAGTGGAGACCCTGCATATATGCAAAAAAGAAAAGTTCATTATCCAAGACTATTTATCTTGTATAGGCATGGCCCTCTAACCAGAATGTTACAGAAGACTTAGCCTTGCTCATTTCTGTAACTATTCAGTATTCCTTTCCACTCAAATACATCTGCCTTTTCAGTTAACTTTCTTCTGCTGAACTTCTGAAGTACTTCTGTTTCATTCCAAAGATTTCCATAACTGAAATACCAAAAATAACAGAAGCAAGGAAAAGAAAAATCACTATAAATTATGAATTTAACAATGAAAGTTAAAATATCTGTAAGACTGGCTTTACTCTGAATATCTAGAAATCCGGAGCAATGAACACAACTCCTTTATGAAAAACAAACATAGGCACAAGAACAAAGTTTCTTTCCTGTCAAGTATCAACTGATCAGTCCATGATCTGTACTTCTCTGACAAATTTTCTAACAAAAACAAGTGAAATTGAAATAAAGGCTAAACCAGTTTTGAAAGAAAGCTAATTCTGAGAGCCACTCAAAGAGACATCTTAACACCAGTGGCCATAATGCAAGTTACCTGCCACAAAGCCCAGAACCAAAAATTCTCTTGTAGAAGATGCAAGCATTTGGGAGTGCTCTGATTTGTCCAGTGACAGACTCTGAAGACTACTTTTAGTTTTACATTAGAAAACTGTACACATATACATACATATGCATACACACATGCACATTTTCATGTATTTTTTTCTTTATGCTCTTCTGTCAGTCTCTTCTTACCAAATGGTGAGAAATTCCAAGGGAAATTACTTATTTTTTCTTTAAGGGGAAAATAGATTAGTGCTTTTTTACATTATTCAGAACCTGATCCAAAGTCAGCTGCAAAACAGGGAAGTGTAAAATGAGAGGATGTATCATTTCAGAGAAAGTTAAATAGTTTTTTGTCCATTAAGTAACTTCTTACTGTCATCCATGAAATAAAGTGCTGTACTCACGCAAGAAATATGATTTATTGCAGAAAAATTCAGAAAAAATTCAGAACTACATTTCCCTGAAAAACTGAACGGACAGAACGCTTAGTTAACTGCTGGCACAAACACTTACATAGATTTGACTGACAATGAAAAGAGTGCTTTGGTTGTTTTAACACAGAAATTAAGGGATAAAGAAACAAGTCCACATAAGTGAAGCTGCTCACGAGTAAGTCACATCAGTATTTTAAATACACTATTAGCATACCTGTCAAGCAGAAGAAGGAAAAGGAACTGCAGTCTCATTTCAAGTGCTCTGATGTAGTAAGAAATCCATAAAAACAGTGGATGCTCTTGTATATGAAGAACATAGGCTGGTATATAAAGTAATGCTTAAAAAGCTTTATCTTGTGTTTACTTTAAATACAAATACATCCTACAAATGGAAGTATTTCATTGATGAACTACGCTGATGAACTGCCAAAATTTGGTTGGATATATTTTAAGGGTGAAACATAGGCACATGTAGGAAAACTATTCTCACAAAACGAAAAGTATAACAGAATCTTTGGTATTTCTGAGACTACAGGCACTGAAAATTGATACATTTACTACCTTGATTTTTCCAGCTTGGAATACCACAGGGTGCACACTGAAACCCCTGCTTTATAACAATTCATTGCTACTTTAAACAACTTGAAATGAAGGAACACTGCAAGTGAACAAGTCACTCTCACAAATTCTCCAGCTTATTACCACTTCTTAAAAAGATATAGTCGATGTGATAAAATTGTTATACAGCAAACTTCAAGAGGCTATTTCAAGAAAATTCAGGAGAAATTTCAGGGAAAAAGACCATGGAAAACTGAAGAGGGAAGAAATCTATTTGTTAAGCATAGCTTTTCAAATAGTTGGTAACTACAAGAGCTCAGAAGGAAAAATACTTCTGTTAGTGGTTTAAGAGCATTATAAAGTAAAAATTACATAGTTAATTAAGAGATTAATTTTTTGTCAACTGAAAGTCTTTACCATGGCAAACAAAATCCAGCACTCGATTTTGGAACAAGTGTGACATACGTGACTATCCTGTATGTTCAATGATCAGCTGCAGTCACATCGCAAAGAAGAGCTAAATGATATCTGATACTCGAAGTGTATACTAGCTGAAAGGTATTCATTGCTTCTTCACTTTATACTGCAAAATCTACTCCAGTGCCTTTGAAAGATATGCTAAAGGCTAAAGAGGACCAGGGATAGGTCTACATTTGATGCTGCGGTATTGGTGTTTTCCTTGACAGCTTTGAAGGGGTATGTACCTTTACTGTGTAAATACAGTACTTACAGAGCTATGCATTAAAGTTATTCTCAAGTGCAACATGAAGAATGCTAAGTAATACTATTTTTAACTGGATTCATATTAGTGGTACTGCAGGCAAGTGTTTTAACTACTTGAGCAAACTGACAAAATGCATAAGGGCAAACTGTTAAGTCCTGTGACCATTTAGAGTGCACTTCTTGATAGAAGCCCAGTATAACTAATGCAGAGGATGCAGAAGCTATGAACTGTCAGCTCTCATAACGGAAGTATTTTTACTCTCAAGGATCACAGTACACATTTTAAAGATGTTTTGTTAGGTCTAATGCACAATTAAGGAGGGGAAGAAATGAGTTCAAACAAGGAGAAGGTCAATATTAAAGTCAGGTCAATGTCTGAATGGCCCAATCATACACTTGCCTGAAAAAGTTGGCATTGATATATTACCAAGTCAAAAATCTGGAAGAAAACAGCAGTTCATGTTCTAAAGCACATCAAACTTAG
This sequence comes from Origma solitaria, assembly GCA_013397895.1. NCBI lineage: Eukaryota > Metazoa > Chordata > Aves > Passeriformes > Acanthizidae > Origma > Origma solitaria. Next base: position 1,555,842 of record VZRL01000184.1, read on the forward strand.
CTCTGAACATAAAGTACTAAATAATTCAATGCATGACTTATTAAGTGAAAAGTAGATTTAAAAAAAACCAAAAAACCAAAACTAAAAATTGTGTATTGGTGAAGACTATGTGTTAAAACTGCTATTTTGCATAAAAATACTTTCAAAATAATACTTTAAAATATACTTCAAAAATAAAAGAATAAATCTACAAAACAGAAGTATTGACACTCACTTGTTGATATGAAAAATTAGGTTGGGTTTTACTTCCGCATTTTTTTTACATGCAGATCTTGTATGCAACCTCTGTGCGTTAGCATGGAAGGAACCCAATATGGTAATCGTTGGGAGTTACGTGCAGGCTCTGAGTGTTGCAAGGCATGAGACTAAAGGTGGAGATCTCATATTTTCCACTATCAGCAGCCATCATACTGAGAATTGTTAGTTTTAGAATACAAGATAAATAGATTGATGATAGCTTAGATGGTAAAACATACATTTACAGCATTTCTAAATTTTCTTCTTATCCTAATGCTAAAAGAAAAGTAGATGCTGAACAGCTTTCTAAACCCTCCTAGAACTAAAACATTAAACTGACTGATTAAATAGGGTGTAGGGCAGGACAAATAACATAATTCTGGTCATTTTGGAACAGTGCAAAATCTTGAGAAGACTGCTTTAGATTTTGGTTGGGAAGTTTCTTTGGTTTTGGAGGTTTTTTTGTGTTCGTGATAAAGTTAATGCGTGGTCATATTTTTCATTACAGAAAATACACACATAAGACATCACCATTAAAGTTCCAACAGTATACCGTATTAGTATAGTCCCTAAAAGACTTCTGAAGTATATCCATTAAACTTATCTTCTACACGGTATACTATGCTTTATCCATGATAAAGGAATTAAAACTATCCAAACATATTCCAAGTGCTTATTTTCAAGCAAACAGCTCCCAAATCATATAAAAAAAAATTCAAACACTCTACTAAAATAAAGAAACTTACTTTATCACTTTCAATATCACAAAATGTTCCTATTCCATGTTCATCAAACACATACACATAATATCTAATGTCAGAAAAAATACTTTTCTGAAATGCACATGATCCAATATGTGTTCTAAATTTTTCACTGTTGCAGATTGACATTATGCCACTGTCTTTCAATGTATGCAATGGGCCTTTTACATATACGAAACATTCTAAGATATTCCAAACAACATAGTACGAAGAAATCAAACCTTCCAGGGTGATCTTGTCAAATTTAAATTTTGTCTTTGATTTAACTAAGTTTGCTAAAAAGTAGTAAGTTGACTTTCAAAGAAAGCCAGCATATTTACAAAACGAGAGCTAGATTTCAAAACCTGCATCAATAAACAGAGACGGTATTTATTCAGCAGCAAGAAAAACCCTCATATAATGTGTTTTAAGAGCCACTTAATTCATATGGTTCCTGAAGCTGTAGAATAAGACCCGTGATAGTTCGTCAGGCTAGGATTGTCTATATATAAACTATATCGCAACCTCCACATAGTAACATGCTATTTTTATTTTATGTAACAGCAAAAATGTTATCTCCCTTACTGAGTTACAAAAGTATTAAAATTGTATTTCAAGAATTTTTACCAAATACGTTTAAATATTAATTAGTTTAACATTTCTAAATTCTCTGATTTAATATCCAACAAGTCGCATGTGCTAGTACAATTCAGAACTGAGTTCAATGAATTATATCCCAAACTATCACCTAAAAGACTGAATAACAGCAAAATACACATTTATGAGTGCACCTATTTTGTACAGCGTTTGTTTTCATGTACATGGTTTACAGCTATAAAATAATCCCTGGCATGTTTCTTTAAATAAGTAATAGCTAAGACAACATGTATAGATTTTATTTAAATTAAAGCACAAGAATTAATGAAATAAATTACCAAAGAGCTCCTCTATGGTACCCTGAATGAATAGATAATAACAGACATAAGTACTTCCTCATGGAATAAATGCACCATGACAAAGCACTGAGCTACAAGCCAAGTGATGAAAATTCAAGTTTTAAAGACTTTTACACTTACCCGCCTACGGCAGAAGGGCAAGCCCTGTGCAATGATGCTGATGCTAAATATCTTCATCACGGTTTGGTGCGGTAGAGGTTCTTTGGCACTTTTAAGATCAACAGGAACCAAGCCATGGTTGATGGCAGTTTTCCCAGGTTTGGACATTTTATTGTTCTTACTTTGTCAAGTCTACTAACACTGCAAGAACATTGCTAAAAACTTTGCTTTAAAGTTGCATGATTATTCTTTTTTTTTTTTAAAGTTTCAGACTGGTGAATCAGCTCCCAACAGCCTGCTGCCTTTGTCTCTCAACCTTCTCCTGCCAAGTGTCCTGACCTGTCTGCTGCTCAGTGAAGTGCAAGCTATCCTAGTATAGACAGGAATTAAACTACCGAGGGGCAGGCAGACTGCTCCTGTCAGTCAAACAGCTGGTGGACCTCCCCTGCAATGTCAGAAGAGCCCTTCCCCAAAAAGGGATCTGCAGATTGAAGAAGAAGAAAATCATGACTGCCTGGAGTTTTAATAGACACAGCTACTTACAGCTGCACATAAAGGAAGGATTTTCTTTTAATTTTGTTTTGTTTTAACAAGTTGGTATTATGCTTTCAGAAGGGGAATCCAAGGAGATTGCAACCTTCAGAGGGTAAGAGTGTTGCTGCAGGATCAACTCTTATCACTCCCTGAGCAGACTTCTTCTGGACTGTCAATAAAATCAAATGAAAAACTGACCTGGACTTTGCAGCTCCTTAACCACAGTCTCTAAAAACACAACATATTGTCCAAAAGTTAAAAAAGGAAATAAAAACGGATTTAAAAAACTGAAAGAAAAATTAGTCTCCTAAAATGAAGATATTGGCACAAAATTTGCTCATTTAATAAAAGTAGACACTATTGTTGTATTTTCACCTACATTGTGATTTTTAGTTCCTTCTTCCTGGCCTTCCTTACTTAGGTAGAGGTACTCTGCAGCTCCTCCTCCCTCCCTGTCCCTGTAGGGGCAGCAACATTCAGGCAGCTTTGGCTCCAACGATGCAATGGTACAATAGTCTTCCCTCTTCTAGCCATCACTTGTTTGGGTACCGGTTTGCTCAGGCCTATCCATCACACTGATGGAAAGGAGAAAGGCTCTTCCTCCAAGAATATTGCACCTCTTGAAGGATGTGGGGAAAGGTCTGCCATTTTTCGGGAAAAACGGTCTCACTCCACTGAACAAAGCTGTAACAGCAATGCCTATTACTCAGATTTTCCACAATTAGCTTACTTTCACTTTGAATAATTTCTTGATGAAATTAGCTTTCCTACAGGGTCTCTATGTACCCACAATCCCTTTCTGCTGCCTATATTTGCACGTTTCTTAAAAACACATTCATATTTCAAAAACCTTTTTGAGCAAAACTAAATAGCAAGAAACAAAAGCCTGTGAAAATGTCTTATGAAACTGCTGATAAGAGATGCAGAAAAGCAAAGCCCTTGTACGAACTGAGTCAGTACAGTCCAAAACACAGTGAATAAATGACCATTAAGAAATCTTACAAGTCTCTTTATGCACAAACCAGCAAAGATAATTAACTGTATAATTATGTGAGGGCAAAAGAGGGAGTGCAGTAATGCTTTAATGCTTGGAGCACAACAATGTAACTTGACAAAAGACAGCATTAAAATATGACTGTATTAGCATTTCCACTTAGCCCTTTGTTTCCCCTTCAAAAAGCCAAGCCATAAGCATGTCTTATTTGCATATAGAGGGCCTCCCTGACCAAACATTTGCATGTGGAAAGCTTTTTATTTAAAAAAAAAATTTAAAATAATAAAAAAAACCCCTAACATTTTCTTGGGAGTATGTATACATTTCAGTAAGCACCTACTGATAAGACAGTATTTTTCTCAGACAAACAAGACAATCCTTATTTCTTTACACATGTTGCATACAGAAAAGCTGTGACAGAATGCTGGGTAGCACAGTATTTTCATGCACAGATGGCTGTTTTTTTTCTTTTCTACTATCCCATTCAGATGTTATTCTAAAGCACATTTAGAAATACATTTTCTTCTAAAAGACTCTTTACATTGCCTACTTTATACTTCATCTTATAAGCTCCAAGCAACAGTTTACCATTAGCCTGTACACAACAGCAATAGTGTTATTTTATAACTACATTCTGAATTATTTAATATTTTATACAAGTACGAGGCTTTCACTTGACTGGAAGGCTTCAGAGTAAGTGTCTTGGAACCTTGGTTTTATTCAAATAAGAAAATTTCACTGAAGTACTCCAAAGAGGGAAAAGAGCAGCCTTTGTTTCTACTTTGCATAACTAAAGTGAAGAACAGAACCAAAAGCTCAAAAGAGATCAACTCACATACCCTATCGATGTATCATTTAAAAAGAAGCAACAGATCTGTCTTCCATTTTTGATGAACTGGTCACCATCTCAACTGTTCCAACAACGTGTGACATTTACCAAAATGTAAAACATAATATATAATGTAATTATATAAACATAATTTTGGATTTTAATAATATGTAATACAAGATCAGATACAATATTCCATACAAAGCAAGCCTTACTTTCTCCCTTAATAAATACTCAATATGTCATTTAGTTGCATACAGAATTGTCTGTGTGCACTAAGAGAAACTGCTGAAATAAACTCAGTTTTAAGAGTATTTCATTGTACAATCGCTGAAAGAATTTGACAGCGTGGCAGATCACCAGCTGTTATGAGTTGCTACAAGAGCCTAGCATCTTACTACTTTACAGGCTTACTCCCCATCTTTTGTCAAAAAATATTAGCTCGTAATGTAAATGCAAAACAGGAACATAACTTGGCCCATTTACAGATTTACATACAACTGGGGAGTAAACAAGACTGAAGTATTACGTTCTCCACGCACTGCTCACCACATAAGTTTCCAGCCACAGGTTATTCTCATACCTCTGAAAACACAAAACTCAGGATTCTCAGCCCTTCTTTTGTGGTTTGAGATAAAGTCTCAGTAGTACATTGGTTTTTCCTAAGGAACTTCTACAGTATTCCAAAGTAATTCCACAGGGACACACTACTAGCTGGGAAAAAAGCATCATGTTCACATTCAGTGTAGTCCCCTTTTTATGTGAATAAAGCCATGGCAAAATAAGGCCCTTTTTTCTATCCGGTGTGTAATTACAAATCCAGATTTCATACTTTACCACAGCAATAAGAAAAAACTTCCGTTTTTACCTGTGTCTATTTCCCCCTGCTTTTTTATCATCGTCTCCCAGAAAAAGGGCTTGCACTAGCAGATTAAATCTTGTCCCAATTTTACTTCCACCTATCATCATTTTAGTTTTAGCCTTGTATTTGCTACACATAACCGACTGCAAGTGCCATTGTCTTACAGTAATGTTTAAATGTCCCAAGCTAATGCTGGACAGTTATAAACTTCTAATAAGTCTTCAGCCAGAAAATAAAACACAGTCTAATTTAAGCAGCAAGAGGGAAGACAAAAATGGTGAAGGCTCACTATCTCAGAAGCGTCAGGAATACATTGTATATAGTAGATATCACTTGTTTTTCTATTTGTACAATACATATATGTGAAAAATATAATTCTAATTTAGCTTTAAATGTAAAGCTGAAACAGCCACTCTGTTGCTTTTATCTTTTAAAGAGTGTGTTTTTGCATTGTACAGGGTGAGAACATGTATAAACCTGACAAATGTGAAATTATGAAAATTTGAGCTTTAATGCTTTGTAATATATTTTTCTAACATCCTGTTTCTAAATATAGGTGGGCTGATTTCCAGTGGTGTCCTTTTTAGGTGCCTGCCTGTCCTTTTAATCCGAAGATCACATTTAAAATGAGATCACATAAAAGTGCCTGAAAAACTAGTATGTTTAAACTCGAGTTAAGACTGTCACAGACTTTCAAATGTAAACATAAGAATCCAGAATACTCCTGTTTCTTTTTGGCCAGTCCAGTGAAGAGGTGTCTGTAAAATGAAAGCATCTATAAAGCAGCAATAATCTTTATACCTTCCAGTCAGAGTAATTCAAAGTCAGTTTTTTAGGAGCTGTTTACCAGGAAGCAAATGTTACAAAATTAAGTAGCTCATTTCAGTTTACTGAACTCAGGGAGGCCATAGTTTGAAGACATGCATCTAAGAAATTATCCCAACCCCAAAAACCAGTTCATGCAAACTTTACAGGGTTTTTTTCTGAGTTAATTGCATATTAACATTACTGGGGGGGGGGACACACACAACCACCAATAAAATCATGACATTTTAATACAGTGAGGGAACAGTACAAGACCTAGAGAGACCTAAATGAAGTATTTGCAAGTATAGAAAAATTAAAATGCAGACAGCAGAACCCCAGACAGGTTCTCCACAGTTCTTAATATCAGTGAACAGCTGCCCTCAAATGGATAAAGCAGAGCACTGCAACATTTCAAAAGTTACCTTCTCAAATTAATCAAAGCAACATAATAATCCTTTAAATATATTTGAAAATTTATTTCCTAAGTAACATCTCTAGTAAGCTCTCCATAGCTGTAGCATACAGAATGCACTATAATTTACATTCTACAGAAGCTTTATTATTAACTTGACAGTCATGCTCCCTGCCCATGTCTAGAAAGACCGAGAACCACTTTGTCAGCAAAGGAAGCAACCTATGCCACACTATTAACTACTTATCCAGCAACTGTGATCCCAGGTTTATTTATGTGAGGGATTTCTAATACCAATATACAAGCAGTTTTCCAATGCCACATTGAATATTAGCCTGCTTTGCACAGGCAAATGAATAAGCTGCATAGATAAAATGCACTGCTGAACAAAAGTTAACTGCAACTGTATCACTGGTACTTGATAGAAAAGAACCCTATTGCTCTAAAAAGCATCTACTGTATCCAAGTTTACCCAATATAAAAATCTGCACATATAAGAAAACATAATGACCCAGCCTTCTGAAGAGGGTATAAAGGAAATCAATGGGGAGGATAATTTTGATCTTCTGAGATCAAAATGTCCTAAGAAGTGTATACTTGAATAGTATGTAAAAGGGGCAAAACTACTAGCAAAACATGCAAATTGATGGCTTTCTCCATAGTCCATGAAAAAAACCTTTAGTGTAGACCTGTTACAACACAAGCAACAGAAGGAAGGAAGCCTGGCTCCAGGTTAGAATATCATGCCAATACAAATTGCACTTGAATTACACTATATCTTCTCCAAGGCCTTATGGTCCCATAGTGTCACAGGACCTACATGGAAGCATCACTCTGAACAGTCCAGCCCTGGCAAAGCTTTATTTAAGGCTTATGTGTTATTATGAGTGTTGACTGATTAATGGCTTCTATGGCGTAAAGGAAGGAAAAAAATGTCGACTGACCCTGTTTACATGACCACAGCAAAACCCAATTCCACAAGGATTCAATGATGCCTAAACAGGTGATGGTCGCCTGTAGACGTCCTCAGCAGATGCATTAGTAAGTCTCTCCCCTTTCCTAGCTACCTTCTTGTTATCTTGAAAACATGTGTAATCTTAATCTCCCTCTTTGCCAAATTGTGTGAAAATTAGTCAAGACATGTATAAGCTATGGAAAGAATTACAGACAATGACATGTGAAAGTCTCTACAGCACAGGCCTTGTTTTCTTTGGCAACCAAGCTTAAGAACAAGGTGAAGAAGAATCCAGATTTTCTTAACTTGGATTAACTCAAATGATAACTCCTGGTTATAATTCTGCCTCTGAAATCGTATCAAGGCATGGTCATTAAAAATACTGTGATGAAAATGTCTCTGTCTAATATAAAAGAGCTACCTTACAATTTTTGCTGTGAAAGAGCAAGAAGAAGCTATGCTTTTTGTAACTACAGGTGGAAGGTGGTACAACTTGTATAACACTCCTACACTGAAAAGAAATTATAAAGGTAAAAAAAAATATAGGTAAGGATGATGGTAAAGCTGCTATCTGGCAAAACACTTCACAAGGCAGCATTTCCTGAAGTCCACTAGTAAAGGCCAGAGAAGATGAAATATCAAGTATATCAGCAAAGGGGAGATCATCAGCCAAACATACCTACTACATATTTTTCATGCCTATGTGCATGCTCATATCTGTTTAAGCATCCTGGCATTTAAGTGTGAGTGCACAGAGAAATAAAATGAGACTCAAATTTGACCTAATGGATTTAAATACTTGTGTATGGGGAGCTCAGCAGCAAGTCAGACTAACCAATAGCAATGGTCCACTACCTTCAGCTTCTAATTACAACCACCAGTTCAAGTGAGTTTGGATGTCAGTCTGTAATAAAATAAGATCTCTACTAGATCTGTTCAATCCCAGTTGATCCTCTTTATAGCTGAAAGGAAAAAAAGCTCCAATGGAGACTCTAGTAGCAAAAAGGAGAAGACTAGCATTTCCCGCCTTCTAGCTTTGGCCAGTTTTTTTTCCCAACTCTTCCATAAACAGGCAGTAAAATTTGTCAGGCTTGTCAGCTCTGAAATAACTCCAGTTAAGTAGGATACCTGAAAATCCTCAACTGTTGTTGTTGCTAAGTCATTTTTCCACTAGATTAGCAACTGTAAACGGCTCACAAAGCAGCCAGATGTATGAAGAGACAAACAGTGTTTAGAAGTGGAGAGTAGTCAAGACTTCCATTCTTGGGCAACAACGAACTATTTGATCACCTCTCTTTGTCTGTGGATCCTTTAGCATGTAATACTGGTCCCAAAAAGATGTCAGTGATGACAGCTTCCAAGGCATCTCAACTAGTGCAGAATTCCATCTCAAAAGAAAGGGAGGAAAACAGCAGGTACATGCAGCTATAGGCCTGGGATCTGCCCTCAGTCATGACAGTACTACTGCAACAGAGCACATTTGCATTTGAAAAGATAATTTTTGTAAGGTCTTATGAAGTGTTTATGAAAGCAACATAGTCTGTCTAGTAAACTGCATATTGACAAGACTATATAATATCAATAGTAATGATGGCATCATAACATTAAAAATAATACTTAACCAATAAGCATCTTAAAAAATTATTCCTACCTTATATAATCATTTCAAACCAGAGGTCTCTATTATCTAGCTTTACTCTACAAGTCCCCTACCTTTATTATTTTATTTACTGTAGTATGGGGTCTTGTTGTCATCACTTTTTAAAAAAATTATCTTTAAAGCATGCGTCTTCATTTCTCCATTAAATATTTCAGAAAACATTCCAGGTATGCAACAGAATTCCAGCTGCATCATCTTGCATTTTATAAATATTCCAGAAATGTCTGCCCAGTTCTCATTGGCTATAACATGACTTGTTGGATAAGCAAGTTTAACTCTTTAGTCTAGTCAGTGTTGCAACAGCTGTTAAAAAGAATTTCTACAGCTGCTCTGCAGGAATTTATTTGCTGACCACTTATTTATGCTGGTTTTGCACCTTTAAATAAAGCTGAGACAAGAATTAATAACTACAACAGGTAGAGAAGTCATGCAATATTTAACACTGGATTAAAATGCAAGCCAAATTCCCAGCTGAGAATAAGCTGGGGAAAGGGAAAGCAGGTGATGTTTTTAGTAAGGAGGCTGCTTTTATGAAAAGATAGGAAACCGAAAAATTAGTTTTCCAAACTGCAAAATTCAGCTTTTCTTATCACTGTATCACCCTTCCACATAAAATGCAAAACTTTAAATTAGAAATTCTCTGCTTATGTACCTACACACAGAAAAATACACAAAACAGTACCAAAATACTTACAATATGTTTATCAGTTTCTGAATAATGTACAAAAAGCACTGTCAAAAATGAGGTTTGGACTTAAAACCTTTCTTTCTACATATTAATTTGGAACAAGAAAAATCCCCCAAAATATGAAAGAGACATTAAAAATAATTTCTGCAACCTTACACACCTGAATTTTTTTTGTTCATCTGTATTGGAATTCTGTCCAGGCACCATTTTTTCAGCGTTATAAAAAAATTTCTTAAAACAGAGTAACACTCTTCGGATTAGCTACATTACGTACTGCCAAAATAAAAGGTTAAACAACGCAAAGTAGTACACTTTGTATGTTTGAAACAAAATGGTTTTCAGGGTCTATGTTGATAAGAGACAATTTTCCTTAGCAGCACTGTAAAATACACATAAATCCAACAAATGCAACAACTGATTGTTACAATGGCATTCATTTGACAGCACCAAATTAAGCTATATAATCCTTTTCAGCTGGTAACAGCATACTGCAAAGGGGTGTGAGGCTATTTATAATGCCCAAAGTATGTGAAGTAAAGAATGCTTAGAGCACAGAAAAAAGCAGGTAATTTGTGGAAGGGCTGGCATGCTTGATTGTATGGTTGTCACCTTGATCTTTAATTAGTTTTTCCTTTTTTCACCTTTTTTTTTTCTTCAGAAGGGGCAACCTTGCCTGTATTTTTATTTAACCAACACTGCCTTTCTCTGATTTGTTCAAACATCTCTTACTATTTAAAATGCTTGTACATATTTAATAGAATTTACATTGTGTATATTGTCAACCAAATCCAACTTTCAGTTTACTGGCAGTCTGATACCGAACCCTGACAACAAAGACATGCAGTGCACCAAATTCTGACTGGCACAGTGCAGGAAGAGTTAGAGTCTGTCAACAGCCTGTCCTCCAAAACAAATACACAGAATACCTGCACACACAGTGTGCAGGATAATTGTTACAGGGCACGGAATAGCAGGGGTTTACACCAAAGCCAAAAATTGTGCAGAAGGGTAAGAGCCCCTGAGTACCAACTGAAAGTGTCCTTGCTTTGGATGAAATCCAGCTTAAAGTCAAGGGACAACATTATTACATTTGGCAAGAACAAGTGATCCATATTGAATGATTTTTGGTCTGATTTCTTCCATTTAGCTGTATCACATCTACTTTCTTTACTTAATTTTTATGTATTCATTTTAATTAAGACAATTACTTTCTGTGTGTTTTAGAAAATATGACCAAGGAATCAAAACTGAAGAAATTACAACAGTGGAAAAAAGAGTATTTATTATTTGTCGTATTTTTATCTTTTAGTACTCAGTATATTTGGGTCAATAATGATGATGGGTAGCTGCCATCCTTAAGGGACACTCCATAATTAAAATGAGAAGAACAAAGGGTCTCCTGCCCACTTTGAAATATCGACTGGCTAAGAATGTGATTTGCAGTTACAGGAAATGTTGCTAATATTTTACTTGAAAGTAGTAATGACTTCTGATGATGAATAAGGTGGAATTTATCCCTGCTGGCAATCTGTGGTGGCGATAAGTACATTTTCCACTCCACAGAGGCGCCAGGGATTGAACAAATGCATTAAAATTTTATAAGCATTAACTGAGTAATATGTCATGACACAGCTGAAAAGTATAGCCAGTGTCTTCCAAGACTGAATTACACTGAATATTACTAAAATTTACAATTCGTTCCTTTCATATGATGTAATATATGGTCAAGTAGTAAAGTCAGTAGAAAACCCCACCTTTTAGTAAAAACAAACGTTAAAAGACGCAAGGTTTTATGAAGAAATTGTTAGTTTGGACCACCATGACTTGGGATAGATATGCCTGCACTTCTTTAGTAATTGTGTCCTCAGATCCTCTCCCTCTTCCCAACTCCTGTTGTTACAAACTAAAGAAACAAAATTTAAAATTAGCAAGAAGAGTATAAAGGAGAAATAAAACAGAAGAACAGAAGAGATGCCCAACAGCAATGCTTTCCACTTGTATTTCACTGATTGTTATCAAGGTACCTATCTTGATAGGCACAAGAACTCATGACTTTCACCTTTAAAATCACAAAATCAATTAACTATAAGTATATAACATTACATCAAAAGTTGTACCATACAGAGTCAATGCACACAAAGTTTTTTTTAACATAATTACATTTTACAATAATTTGGTGAATTCCGGAACTTGTTTGGCCAGGAGAGAATGGGCAGAAGTCTCAGAAATTTTGCGTGAAATTTAGACAGCATCTTCATTAACCACACTATTGAAAAAAGGGAGAAGATGCTTGTGACAAAAAGAACCATTTATAGAAACGCCATTTCTAGGTTTTATAGGAATTTTTATAATAGAAATTTCACCAGTAAACCAAACCGTAAAACATTCACATAAACAGAACATAACAGCTCATATTTAAGTCTACACAAAATGTACATTATATCATTACTACACAAACACAGCTGCATGCACAGAATAGACACCATGTACTAGCAGAGAAGAACAGTTTGTGTGTCAAAAATCATCCTCTGTCACTGGACATTAGATGCTGTCTGTATAAACATTTACCAAGACAGCGTGGAAATTTTGTTCTTAAGCATTCTGCCTGTTCAGAAATTATTAAACTAGCATAGAAATTGACATTGTCTAGTTTTTTTCCTTATACTCAAGAATTTATAAAGGTATGTAAATTCCTTCAGTGTGCACAGCTTGCTGAATAGCCACGTGTTCTGCAAATAATGAAAGATGTCCTACAGAAATAAAGGACATACTGTAATCTGCAAAATAGTACTCAGTGAGAAACATAACAGGAAAAAATGTTAGTCCTCCAGCAGGTCTTAAACATAGTTTTGGTCTTCAACTCAATTTCTATTCCTCAGGCCCCCTAAGCTAATTTCAGATCTCATGATTTTATAAGCATAAACATCAGCAAATTCAAGAAATTTACTGATCATAACTTCTATTTTTTAAACATACACTTGAAATTCACAGCTAAAAGAATATTTAACAACCATTTGGGAAAGGAGGTTAAAATTAACTCACCAGCAAAAGTTTTACTTTCTCCACACTTTGATTCATCATTGGCATTAAGTTTTATAACCAGTAATACCAACTTCAGTTAAGCTTAAAAGGAGAAGCAGCTTAAAACAGACACTCAGGGCAACAGCATCCACTGATAAATGCTCAAGTAAATACAGCTGTATCACTACAGACTGGAAATATTTGGGCTAATGAACACATCAGGCAACAGCATGTGCCACATAGTCAAGAACAGCAAAAGGAACAAATGGCATATTTACGTGGGGCAGAGCTCCCATATGTATTTTTTAGACAAGTCACATACCCCAAGAGAGTAAGTATACTGAAAGGATTCTGAAGAACGTTTGCATGATTTCTGCTTCAAAATGTTGTTGTCATATAATTGGTGAGTTGAAATAGTACTACTGTTCATGTTTTTCATTCTTTTTCTTTGAAAAAAAAAAACCTCGTTTTCATTTTGACAACAAAGATGCAGAGCAAAAACCACGTGAGCGCTGAACCGACACTGATTTCAAAGTCTACAAAAAAGTGTGCGACAACAAGACACTGTTTCAGGTAGTTACACTGAATGAATCAATTTAATTTCTTCTACATAAAGTAAACTGATAAAGAAGTTTGAGTAACATACGCAAGCACCACCTCAATATTTACCGTTAGGGAGCAATGCATAAGCCAAGCAACCAAAGGACAATTCAAGTAATTTACCCTGTTTCTGCACCCCTCTGCCAAAGTTGGCTGACAACTTTCCTGCTTTAGGAAACTGAACAATCAATTAACATAGCTACAAAGGAATTACATCTGTGTTCAGGAGAACACACAAGACGTGTCTGGTAAGAACCACCAGGAAATGGAAGGTGTATGCTCTGATGTAGGCTTCACTGCAAAGAAAGGACAATTGTATATCGTCTCTACAGAGAAAACTGGCACAATCCAAAGCTTTTGGATTTATTTTCCAGTATGGCTAGTTGAGGTAAATCCCTTGACTGGAGTTTAAAGACTGACCTCAATTATTGGCATAGAAGTAGAAAATTGCTTGTGTCTTACTCAGCTAGTACTTCAGTCTAGTAAGCAATTTCTGTAACAAGAAACTAAATCAGCACTACTTTTCACAAAAAAAAAAAAAAAAAAGAAAGCAACTTACTGCAGTGAAGGGAGAAGAGAAAATCAATTAAAATCTACTTATTAAATAGAATTTTGTACTCCAAACTGTGACCTGAACTGTCAGAATCCATGTTTTCTGTTAAACTACCTTTCTTCCTTGCCAGGCACTAAGATTCTTGATTTTACTCTCTATACAGAATTACTTACTTCACAAATTATATATTAGCACTGTCCTTCAATTGTAATATTTGTAAAAATAATATTGAAAAGTGGTAAGATACCCCACAAAAAGGAAAAAAACCCTAGAATTTATTATAAATTCATTTAATTTTACTGTGACACTTTAACAGTCAAATTTCATTACTAGGTATTTCAAGAATTTTGCATGAGAAAGCTGAACTAGATAGCCAAGTTCTTAGATAAGCCACAAACTCTATCAGTAATGACCATATTACTACAAATGGAGCCCACATATCTATTAGCAAGCTTCAAGATCCACTTTCAGAGTAGGGAAAATTAGCAGAGCAGCAACTATTTAACACACCAGTTTTATCTACAAGTGAAGATGTAGGAACAATTCTACTTAGAAAAGGCAGAAGTATAGCTAAACCTGTACAAACCTTGAGCAGCAAATGAAATCATAAATTAACACAGCCAAGTAAAAGCACAGCAAGTAAGAAGTACTTTTCAAAAAAACCACAGGTATTTGTAGTAAAGCATGCTGAAGGTTAGTAAAGTTGGAGAAGTACCTTGCGATCTACAGAGAAACACAGAATCTGCATTCCTACCATGGATGCTTTAATATTTAACAAACTACATCTTAATGACAGTTGTGTAACCTTTCCAAATGATCCTTCATGCTTAGAATGATTAGCACTAATCTGCGGGATACATAAATAAGAAAGAAATCAAAGGTTAAAAGTGTTGATTTATATTAATCTCCAAGTATGAATATTTCTAAAGTTATTTCCACCCAATAAAAAAACAAAGCTCTGTATCAGAAAAGTAGAAAGAAAAAATATTTTAAAATAAGGAAACCTGTTTTAAAATAAGTAAGCTGTCATGGTAACGCAAAAGTAATTAAGACTGGCAGTTACGAATCACAGAATCATTGGAAGGGACCTCTGGAGATCATCTGGTCCAATTCTCTGCTAAAGCAGGTTCACCTGGAGCAGGTTGCACAGGATCATGTCCAGGCAAGTTTTGAGTATTTCCACAGAAGGAGACTCCACAGCTTCTTTGGGTAACCTGTTCCAGTGCTGTCACCCTCAAAGGAAAGTTTTTCCTCATATTCTGATGGAATTCCCCGTGCTTCAGTTTGTGTTCATTGCCCCTTATCCTGTCACTGGGCACCACTAAAAAGAGTCTGGCCCCAGTGTCTGGACACCTGCCCTTAAAGAATTTGTATGCCTTGATAAGATCCCCTCTTCTTCAGTCATCTCTTCTCAAGACTGACTGGCCCAGCTCTCTCAGCCTTTCCTCCTAAGAGATATGCTCCAGTCTCCTCATCATCTTTGTAACCTTCCACTGGACTCATTCCAGGAGCTCCATGTCTCCCTTGTACTGAGGAGCCCAAAACTGGACACAACACTCCAGATGTGGCCCTACCAGGGCTGAGTAGAGGGGCAGCATCACCTCCCTTCCCCGGCTGGCAATGCTCTTCCTAATGCTCTCTGAGACACCATTGGCCCTCCTGGCTACATGGGCACTGCTGTTTCACAAAGCCCAGGTCCTTCTCCGCAGAGTTGCTTCTCAGTAGGTTGGCCCCAGCCTGCACTGGTGTGTGGGGTTATTCTTCCCCAGGTGCAGGACCCTGCATTTTCTTTTGTTGAACTTCGTTAGATTCCTCTCCACCCAACTCTCCAGCCTGTCCAGGTCCCTCTGAGTGGCAGCACAGCCTGCCAGTGCATCAGCCCAACTCCTAGTTCTGTACCATCAGCAAACTTGCTTGAGGGTGCACTCTCTCTCTTCCATCCAGGTCACTGATAAGTAAGTTGAACAAGATTAAATAAATGTAAAGACCATTTGCTGTTTATCCTACATCACTTACTTAACTCATTGCACTTTAGTGCTATAGTTCACAATAACCAAGGGAGAAAAAAAATTGCCTGTTTCTAAGCTTTTAAAGACAGTGATGTGAAAGAAATTTCAATTAAAATGGAGAAACATGGGAAGAAGTAAGAGAAAAAGAAATAAAATTGTCAATGCTTTTTTGTTGTCTTTTTTCAATAATCAGAGCAATTTTTATGTGTAGCCTTTCTGACACAGCTTTAGGCAAACTATTACTTAGTTTAAAACTCTTTAAAGCATTAACTGAAAGGCATGAAGAATGCACATACCTTGCATGTGAGCCTTGCAAAAAAAAACAGGTAAAAAATAACTTCTATTTGTAGTATGAAGTTTTTTCTCTTTCTCCTGTGTACTCAGAGCAGAGAACTATACATTGCATTCTCATCACACAAGCCATCTGAAAACAAGTTTAACACTTGTTCTTCTAAAGGAAATATTCCTACATCATTTCCTATACTGGAAACATATTTCTGGACAAATAAAAAATACTGAGTCCTTCTGTTCCAGCTACATTTATTCCCTACACTTAAAAAACATGCTTCAGGCTTTTAGCTGCAGGAGCGAGGAAAACCTTCACAAAGGAACACCACACAAGTCTGCAGCAAAGCGACAGCAGCCCCCTCTGCTGCTCAGAGAAGGAGAAAAATATTAACGCACACTTACAAACCACCCTTCACCTACACACACTGCAACTTTTGCCTAATTGCATGTACTGCTTGTACACAAAAAAAATCTGCTCCCAAGGATCAGCATTTCTGTAATCATCTTTGAATCCCCCTTATCCACCATCCCGCTTTTAGTCTATCAATAATTCTGACAATAATGGTAGGCTTTTAGACAAGAGTCCTTTTCCCTTCACATGTGCACAAAGTGCCCAGTGCAACCTTAGGTTTCCTCAGTTAAAAAATTAATGCTATCTTTCCATACAAAGCCAAAACCCTCTGAAAAAGAAATCCTTCTTATCTCTGTGGCTCTACATACAAGCTTAGACCAGGCACCTTGCAGCAAAAAACTTGGTCCCAGTCTGCACTATTTAGGAGCTGAAAGCTCTGTATGTGAGCAGGACTTTAGAATTGTTTCAGAACTGAAGAGATGGGTATTTAAGCTCCAAGGGACAGGTTTTCCTGTGGTACATCCTCCTCCAGCTCCACCGAAGTCAATCCAGCTCATCTGTTGTATCTTCCCTCCCTCCACTGTCCCATGCCAATAAACCATCAAGAAGAGGCACTCTAGAACAGCACCATTACTGACACACATGGTCTCTCGTGACTTACAGCCCAATGGATAGTATGGTATTTAGTATGGCAGAGGGTGCTGCAATCAAAATACACTGGTTTCACCTGAAAATTAAACTGCTTCTCAGCCTTTACCATTGTTTTATGTAAGATACGTTACGTATTAAATGTATCCATTAAAAAAGTAATCTTATTACTTTTAGCAATGAATCAAATGCTAAAATACGACAACTGCTGAAAAGGTATCAAAGCGGTTTTTGTGGTTGTAGATGCAGCTATACAAGAATTTCTCATCTTCATTTTAACTAATCTTTTTCTGTTTCCTTGGATGCTCTGTTAACTAACAAAACCATCACAACCCACAATCCTGCAACAAGCAAACCTGCATCTGAAGAGGACACTAATTAGTGAAGTTATTGGAGGGCTCCGCATGCACAAATGCCTGACCGCTTATGAGAAGTCACCATCACAGTCCAAACAGTTAACACAGAAGTAACATTCCATGTTCATATAACCTCATTTGCAAAGTTTTATGAGTCGTAACAGAAGAAAAGGAAATAAATGTTTAAGTAAGATGGGACTGTTGCAAAAACTCATGTTGAACAGTGCCTGTTGTCCAGAAAGATAAAGCATCTCACATAAATGGGCTCAAACACTCCTTCAGAAATCCTTCCAGACAAGAAGTGCAGACAAAAATGTTTTCTGAAACCCCAAACAAGAAAAAAGGCTGCACACCAGCTAACAATCTTCCTGCTCCACTCACTCACTTGGATTTTAAAATTCAGGTCCTTTCATAATACATTTCATTCCTGTTACTCTGATATCAAGTAGCTGTTTGGCCTAACAATAGAAATCTGTGGCAATATTTGCTGGAAATAATGAAAATAATGCTTTTCATAAATTTATTACTTTACTTTTTTTTTTAAAATGTGGTTGTTTCCTAACTGAGGTGGCTTCAACATTAGAGAAATTTAATATTAAAAATATTATGTAATGTTGAATTTTAGATAAAGAAAAGCTAATTGAACTAATTTAAATTCGTAGGAGCTTGCATACAAGTGATCATGACTTTTTCCCCACAAAATACGTCAAACCCAAACCAGAGATGAATGAACCTGTAAATTAATGTAACTGTTTAGAAACACTTTCTAAGAGAATCAAAAAGCTAATGCTCCTCTAAATATGAAAAGCTTGCAGCAGTTCAAGAAACACAACTCATCTTAACAGGAACCAAAAACGTCAATTAAAACCAAAATATTTAAGTATATTGAAGTCATTAATATTTAAAAACTATGAAAATGGGAGTTACAGGAACAGTCATAAAAAACAAACTGGAACAAGTTAAAGATTATATGTATTATGATTAAAAATATTTTTAAGCAATAGAACTATCAAAGTATTTCAGAAGTATCTAATAAGCCTAATGACTTACAGGAAAAAAACCTCTGAAAAGTAAACAGAGTACAACCTGGATAACCCTAGTTTGAAATGCAGGTGTCAGTGCAAGAGAAAATAGTGCACTGGTTGACATAAAATAGGATTAACAGCATTGATGACATTTTCTTCCACAAAATCATGCAGGTTATCACCTCTGTCATAAACACCAATTTTGATAAACATAAGATATTGCCGGCATGATATACCTGCTAGCACTACAATTTCAAGAGTATGAGCACAGGTAGAGAAACAATTTAAATCTCAAGTAAGCAAGAATGATAATTTACATGAGCTATTTCACAGTGACAGCAACTATGAGTAATACACTCTTGTCCTTGCATTGCAAGAGAATCCCAGATGTACAGAGGGATAAAAACGTTTAAGCACAGTTTCTATGAAATATGGGATCTAAGTGTATTTGTTTGCTTATGTTGTGGTTGTTACCCAACAGAACTCAATTAATACAAAGTCATCACAGAGCACTGGAAATGGATGCCACAAATACAACGCAATCAGTGAAGAATCGGCATCAATAGCATGTTTTTGTCAGACTGCTATATATATATTTACTTAGCCCTCCTGTGCTATTCAGTATTTTTAAAACAGATATGACAACATTTAATATGACACATATCAACTGGAATAAAAATTAACACACAGTAAAGGATCTGATGTGAGAAAAATCTGGTCACTTTAATACAACCGAGAATCAATTCTCTAGGTAAAAAGGGCACGGGCCAACCTTACAAAACAGAAAGCTCTCTGAAAAAGGCTTGCATCATATTAGACAAATCAGTCAAACATGAAATCCCAACGCCTGGAATTATTTAATATATAAATAAGTAAATACATTGCATAAACAAATTTTAACTCTCCTTGACACAGTTGCTACTGAGTTGTAATCGCAGTTCTGATATCATAGAATCATGGTTGGAAAAGACCTCTAAGACCATCAAGTCTAACGATTAATCTAACTATCGAGTCAAACACTAAACCATGTCCTTAAGTGCTACATCTAGATGTCTTTTAAACACCTCCAAGGATGGTAAATCAACCACCTCCCTGGAAAGCCTGTTCCAGTATTTGACAGCCCTTTCCCTGAAGGAATGTATCCTAATATCCAAACTAAACCTCTCCTGGTGCAACTTCAGACCAATTCCTCTTGTCCTATCACTTGTTACCTGGGATAAGAGGCTGACCTTCACCTGGCTACAGTGGCCTTTCAGGTACTTGTAGAGAGTAGTAAGGTTGCTCCTGAGCCTCCTTTTCTATGGGCTCGGGAGAACACCCCCAGCTCCCTCAGCTACTCCTCATGGGACTTGCGCTCCAGACCCTTCACGACTCACTTGCCCTTCTCTGGACACTCTCCAGCCTTTCTTGAAGTGAGGGGCCCAGAACTGAGCACAGGATTTGAGGTGCGGCCTTAGCAGTGCCCAGTACAGGGGAAAATCACTGCCCTGGTCCTGCTGGCCACATTATTGCTGATCCAGGCCAGGATGCCATTGGCCTTCTTGGCCACCTGGGCACACTCTGGCTCATGTTCAGCTGCCCTCAACCAGCACTCCCAGGTTCTTTTCTGCTGGGCAGCTTTCCAGCCACTCTGCCCAAGCCTGTAGCACTGTATGTGGCTGATCTGAGCCAGGAGCAGGATCTGGTACTTGGCCTTGTTGAAACTCAAACAATTGGCCTTGGCCCATCAATCCAGACCCCTGTGTAGAGCCTTCCTACACTCCAGCAGATCAACACTCCCAACCAACTTGATGTCACCTGCAAGGTGAATGAGGGTACACTTGATTGCCTCATCCAGATTGTTGATCAAGATATAAAAATATCTGTGATTCAAGATGGATGTTCCCACATCAGAGTGCTCAGGGAAGCATCATAACAAGAATGGAAAGTAGAAAAACATACGCAATGGGCACATTGTCCTTATTATTTACATTTAAGAGATCTTTCAGGGAAGAACTTGGTTGCTTAACAGGTGGAGAAAAAACCACATTTGTTACACAGCTCTTCAATACACCATGAATATAAAACAAAATTGTAACAGTCAAAAAAAGTCAAGACAACAGGAAGAAAACAGAGCAGACTAAAGGTGCAGAAGTTCAAACGCTGATGATAACTAACAAGTTATTGAACTAGGCTTGAGAGAGATCTGCCTTGCTGCACAGTTTCCTGTTTTCAAAGAGTGACATTTTTCTAAAAATAAGCTTTAGTTTGCACAGAAGTCAATGCAGAGCAGCCTAATGTTTTATGCAGGAAATCATAAAAGGTAACCACAAGGATCTTTCTGGATTCCTGTGTGGTGTTGGTGAATGCAATGAAGTCTCTCCTGAACCACTGGCCTTCTCATTTCAAGTGCCCATGCCTCATAATATTTTCACAATATTATCGCAGCAATTATATCAGTTATTTGCACAGAGCAGTAGTATGAGCCAAATATTTTTATATATTTTTATACATATTATATAAACATTATATGAAACATGAGTATTTATAAAAAATATTTTCATATAAATGTAATGGGGTTTATGCCTCTGATGCAGTTCATCAGGTAGAACACAGCGAGCTTACTGCCACTAAGGTGACTCAAACAGGGTACACTGCGGTGTTACATGGGAAATATGACATTTCCTTCCTTAGCCACACAGGATTCTGCAGGTCAACAAGCAAAAAAAGTCTGATTAGAGAGAGACTTTATTCAGTAGCCTATGAGGAAAGGAACAAAAAGTAGAAGGATAAAGAATAGAGATATTAAAAAGCTAAGATGAGCTGCACAACACCACCTACAGCAGCAGGAGTTGCTATTTTGTTCAGTCTCACTATTGTCCCTTGGTATTTGGTAGAGGCGAAAGTGTGCTGCCCATATGTACAAGCAGACCAAACTGTGTTGCATGAGGAATGCATGCTTCTGAGGAGCCAGGTTTACATCTAACACACAGGCATGAAATAGGGCATTCAGCCATCACTGCCTATAATGGTGACACAAAGCAAATTTCACAGAATATAGCACACAGCAAGGAAATTCAGCCAGAGTTAAGAGTTATGGACTTGACTACAGATGCTTAAAAACATGTCTGAAAAGCTAAAAATAAGTCTACCAGGTTCGAGTCTCCTAGGATGAGTCTATCTTCAACAGGTAGAAGCAGAAATCACTTGTAAATACAGCTGAGGAGTCTACTAACACTCCCTTTTCCTATCAAAAGCAGTATATTAATTCCTCCAGTAATTCATTCATGCTCACACAGATATATTTCCACAATGTTTTGCAACATGGAATATGTGCCTGTTGTTAAATGTTGGTTTATTAATGAATTGGTAACACTAATGTTGCATGTTGTCAGTTCTAATGTGTAACTATTGTGCAGAGCAGTGCCAGCTCCAGCAGCTTTCTAACCTGCGCTCATACTTCTGGTACACAGCTGAAACCTCCTAAAACAGAGCTGCATCATGAAAAAATTCCCAAGTATGGTTTGCTACCTGGCTCCCCAACAATTCTTGCAGAAGCATAGCCTGGTGACAGAGCACAGACAAAAATGGGAGCCCTGCATCAAATATGCAGAGCAACTATCAGACCACACGGAAATTTTTCATCTGTACAAAGATCTTTCACACAGCTTCCTTCAGGCTAAACCAACTTGTTTCAGTTCATGTCAAATACGCCTCAAAAAAAGAAAGAAAAAACCTACATTCATTATTGAAGTCAATAAAAAAAGCTTCAGAACTGGCTACCACCGAAAATTATGCTCTGCTCTGTCTGTCCATAATTTGAGTACAGTTACTTACAAAGCACTCCAAAAACCTTCCAATTCAGAGACTTAAAAACATATTTTTGAGTATAAGAACATTAAATATTGCCCATACTGGATCCAAGTTGTTGTATGATACTCAGTAAGTCATACTAAATACAGGAAAACCAACACATTGAAATAAAACCAAGAATTTCAGTTGTAAAATCCAATTCAATTATATGAAATATGACAGTATTTCACTCCAAATTAGAAAGCATATACTTCAATACCTTGAAGAGTAGAATAATAAATGTAAAATTACATTAAAAACTCATGTGAAAACATTAGAACTTTTCAAAAATCAAAGATGTTAGCTGAGATACTCTAAACATGGACGTTAATTCCATACTATTGCTATTAACAAAAATATTGCTGCAGATTCCAGAATCAAATGTTTACCCTATTTACTTGTTCAGGTGATCTTCAAGACTGATTATCCATCTCTATACATTTATGCTCATACTCAACCTGTTAACGCCTTTTTTTGTGGTTGTGTTTTGCTTTACCTCAGGTTTTAATTACTTTTTTAAGTAAAATTTATAAGTCTGAGGAAATTTTGTGTTTTGAAAAGTGAGAGAAGGCTAGGTGTTCTATTAACAATTAATGGTTTGGAAAAAGAAATTAGTACATAGGCTTAGAACAACATTCTTCCAGAACACTGGCCGGCTCCTCTTTGTTAACAAGTCAATATCACTGCTTGCACTATTTTGCTGCTGCTAAGCATTAACAGAATTCCTCCTTTCCAAAGAATTTGGAAAATACAGTGAACTACTAATGTGCACTGCAGCCAAGAACCCAGTAAAGTTTTTTTAATCTAAAATGTCAGGTGATATAAGTAGAAATAAAGATGAAAATTAATTTCCAGCTTCTTATTGCAAATCTGAAGCAACAACCAGCACACAGGTTCAAGGTCCTCACAAGGATGTAAGACATTATGCAACAACCTTCTCACTGAATGACTGGCTATCACAGCTTTTTAACGTATTTTGTCAAAGAACTCATCAGGCCAGCAGGAAGAACTTCATGTTTCTGTAATACTCCACTCTACTTTCCCATTACAATGTTTTCACCTAAATGAACCAGATCTTGTCTGAGAACACAATACATGTAGGATTACTTACTTTCTTTCTTGCTCACTTGGAGAAGGAAAATGTAATAAATAACGCCAGGAGCATCTTAAGTAAAAATATTTATAAAGAAACACCTTGGTATTTTGAACATAGTCATCAGAATGCTATTCCTTAAAATATATAGGGGTATTTGCTCATGTCAAATGCATGCAAATATTTTGGTTATTAACAGCTAAAACAGCATAGTTTTTGTGGACTGCATAAATTCTTCACCATAAGCTCTTTAGCAAATAAAATCTTTGCTTCATTGTAAAATTTTAGTTTATGCTAAATATGCCTTTTTTTTTTTCCAAAATCTGAATTTAAGGAGGACTAAGACTACAAAAAAATGTAGCTTCTCACCTTTGTCTTAATGTAGAATGGTGATGACTGGTGAATGGGCAAGTCCATGAGGCTATTGGAATTTGTGACACTGTTACTGTTAGCATGTTCATCTTCTCTACTGCTGTCATCAGACTGATCAAAATCATCACTGTCCTGGTCCATTTCCTCCTCCTCTTCCACCTCCTCCTCTTGATCACCAGCATGTTCATCATCATCTTCCTCTTGGTTACAAGTGGATTCTTCATCCACTGTAATAAGTCTATTATTATTTTCTTCTAACTGTTCCTGCTGAGACTCATGCCTGTCATCAAATCCAGGTTCTTCTCCTCCTATCTCCCCATTCCTCCCAATGTGCTGCTCCTCTTGTTGTCGTCTTTGCTGCTGCTCCTCCTCTTCTACAACCCGATTCATCTGCTCCTCATCTACTTGGCTTGAGGAAGCATTACCTCGAAGAGATCCACCAGTTCGTCGCCTCTTGCTGCCCACAGAGAGCAGTTCCTGATTCATTTCCAAAAGCCAGCTTGCTACTTCTTGGACCTTGGCTAGGCTATCTGAAGATGCAAATGCTTTCACATTCTAAGGAGATAAAGAGAAAGTGGAAAATTACAAAAGTTACGGGTTGGTTTTTTTTTTTTAAGATAAAGCAGTAAAAACCTATTTCATTGTATTATTCCTGGCAACTAAAACATTCAAGGAAACAAGGACTAATTTCTAATTGACACACAACTAGAAAAACCCAAATAAACTGCAAGCCAAGTACTAGCAAGAGAATTACTTGTTCTGTCAAACAGCTGATCACGATCTCTTTAAGCACCAGACTCCGCAAAACTAGAACTAGTTGCCCTCCTAGAGAATCCACAAGAACCATTAGCATTCATGTCAACAGAAGACACAAGTACGAGATATTACTTGCTAAAAATTGGACACAGATAATTTTGAATGGCATTTATTTTCCCTCTCACGTGATTATAGACTTTGTGTATTATTCACAAACAATTAAGCTCCACACATGCAATGGAAGGAAGCAGACACTGTGCTGACTCTTGCTTTTTCCATGGAAAAAAAACTTTAGGACACTTGGGTGCACATGACCCAAACCAGAAGATAATGTCTCTGTTTTTATATTCAAGTGGTATAAAAAGCAAATATGTTTATTTTTCTATGTACAGTAAGTAGTACTTGAGAACAATGCCATGAAAAGTGTGCTCTAAGAGAAATTTTTTCACTTAACATTTTTCCCCAAAGCTCAGAAAACTTAGCATATGGGAGTGACATTTAATAACATCTCATCAAAAGTCAAATTTGGTTGCACATATAATCTGATGTTAATATAACCTATTTATCAGGATTGCTACATAGTTTGGGCATTATGAACGAGAAAATACTACATCTTATTTTCTCAACTTGGAAATCTGAAGCACTAAATTATGTAAAAATCAGTAATTTAAAAACAAAAAAAAAGCCCCAAGAAAAGAGCTGATCAAGATGTTTACCTCTTCACAATCTAGCAATTATAGTTTCCACCACAAATGTTTCTCTAAGTAGCCATGAATGAAGCTTAAAAGTTTAATTGCATTTTTTCAGTATCAGCAGCATTATATATCCAATTATTGGTTTAGTCTGTACTTGATAAAACTGAAAATGCTGCATTTGTTTCCATAATTTAATACATACTTTCAATTTGTATCTGTAAGCAACAAATACAAAAGGTCAGCTTAGAAACACTTATGTAATCGAATGCAAGAATCCACTAAAAGTTTAAGTGACAAAAATGTCACTGTTGTTACCATTATTATACCCAAATGAAATTCCAGCCAATTAAAAATGTACACTAGTGCTATTACATATTTTTAATTATTCCTACATTTTTGAGTGACCATTAGTTCATGAAATTAGCTTCAGTCATTAGTGGTTTCCATTTTACTTTGCATTTGCATGAATAAACTCAACTTGTTTTTTCAAAAAGCCTGTAAAATACATTATCAAAATTTAATTACAAGCAGTGCTACGTCAGAAATCATCAGTATGCAGAGAGGTGATGCATTTGCTAAAGAACAGATGGATGTACATTATCTGAGAGATTTGAAACATTAAAGCTGCCTTCTGTCATGTAAGTGCTTTCAGAATTAACTGCTGTCAGCTAATACACAAGATACAATCATTTCCATATATAAGGTAGATAAGGAATAAGAAAAGATTATTATTTAGCCGGAAGAAGTGTATTTACAAGTCAATTTCCAGAGAACTGAAATTATGTGTTTTCCACTAGTACAGTATCTCTTTCATTTATACAGTTAGAGACCAAAATTACTCAAATCAACTGAAAATCCAAAGAACCAGCGAGGAAAGCTGTTGCTTTTTCCATGTGCCTTAGACCGCAAAGAATTTTTTTCAGACAGATACCAAAACATTGCAGTGCAGTGGCCGGACTTTGCATAAACATGCAAAACTCATTAAACTTGGTCAATGAATCTAACTGGGCAATTCCCAGGCAAGTCTCTTAACACTTGCAGACAGCTGTATGGGAAAACAAAATGAAAGAAGTCCCTAAGAAAAACAGAAGTCTTCAGACTGATCCAACAGCAAACACAGAGCTGATGAACGCATCCCACACCTCTGTTGAAGACTTCATGCAGCCCCCACCTCTACTGAATATTACTTGCTGCTTAAGCATAATTCTTCAGCTTTATCCATTATGTTTTCACAGAAGATAGATTATAAAAACAAACATGAGCAACAGTTGATTAAAACGAGAAATGTGAAGCAATGCTAGAAAATTACAGGGAAAACTCAACAGGGTTATCTGCCACAACAGGTTGCATTCTGTACTGACAGGATGACCACTTCACTTCCTGCTTTACTGCTGAAATATCTCTATCCTACTAATACAGATACAAAAGTCATTACATATTTTTAACCTATAAGCCCACGAAACTATGGGAAAATAAGGAAATTTCTATCAGTACTGCTTGTTTTTATTATTCCTTTTTTATCACTTGAAACTGTAAAGAAAAAAGGAAATGAGGTGGATGTAGAGAGGTGTACGTAAAAGTATAAGACCCTTATAAGCACACTGAGCCCAAGACTGACACTGGTACATTGGCCCTAATGAGCAAGCAGTGCAGTGCTGCGGGGGCAGATGTGCAAAGCTGAGACACTACACCCACAGGATACAGGCTCTGGGGAGGGGAAACAACTTATTCCCAGACCTGCTCGGCCTCCCCAGGACTAAAACGACTGCCCAGTTCCAGCACGCCTTCTGCTTTAGTTTCATCCAGAAAGGGCACTGGGAGAGCTGTGCTTCAACTCATTCTATTGGGGAGCAGGTGTGGACAATCAGGAATTAGACTTTAAAAGGTGCCCTTGATCCAAACCCAAACTACCGCACAAAGTGCAAATACACATAACAAGTCAGGCCATCTAAGGCCTGCTAAGCCCTTTTGAAAAAACATGCATACAAAGGGGTTTACATGCAGCATCAAGCAGGTATAAATAAATGAGTTAACACTGAGACTGTGAACCAGTCTCATATTTCTTTCACCAAAGAAAAATATATATTTGAGTATGGCCATGATAATTAATACTGCAAAACACTACAAGCAAGACACGTATATGATGTATTAAAGAAAACAGTTAATACATTGGTCTGATTACTGGCTACACAGTTCGTGTATGGGAAAGATTTTAAACAACAGCTAAGTAACAAACCAAAACAGCCAACATGTAGTAACTGAAACTGTAAAAATCAAATGAAGAATCCACCACCTTCTTTTATAGGTTATGGTAGTGGACAGTTATTCTCATGAAAGGACTTAACCAAGTCAAGATACTTCAGATAATGCCACAAATTTAACTGAAGTTATGAGCTTTAAATGAAAGTTACTGAAGAATAATTTTGCTGCACTATATAGAACAGCAAACATGATCATAGTAATGGAGTCACAAAAATGTGTTGAATACATTGCACAGATGTAGAAAATAAAAAACCTTCTGTATTTCATCAGCACATGAATTGAGCAAGTTGATTAGAGTAAGACTGAAATAAAGCTTTAAAAATTTTCAATAGCTTTTCTTCAAAATAAAATACATCGTTAACAATGTATCTCATTCTACAAGCACACATGCTTTTTCTAAGAATGATAAACTATTTCTTCCAAACACATACATACCTCAAATCTCTCAGTCAACTTCATTATTCACATCTCCAAGCTCCAGAACAAAATAGCAGCTAAAAAGATTCCCTGCTCCTGCTTTACTATTAACCTCCCAACCAAGCTCTGCCAACACTTAGCAGAGCAGCACATGCAATGTTTCTGTTGTATTAGCAATCATCCTGCTCCTTTTTCACTATCTCAATATACTTTAACAATCAATTCATGTAGCTTATTCAGTGTAAAGCGGCCAAAGCAACAAACATTAAATCAAAGCGCTCCTCTAATCACTTACTTATGTCAAACATAAACCTGACAGCACACAAAAAATGTATTTAGTATTCATTAATTTTAAAAATACCATAATTAAAGTTTCCTGCTTTAATTAAGTCCCGCTGTATTTACTCTTCTTTTGCAGATTTTAATTATCTCTCTCCCAACCTTCCATCTACCTGCTGAAGCTTTCCATCAAGTCCTGGTGTCCTGACCTCTCCTCCCAAGTGTTTCTGAACAAAGACATTTCCTAGTTTCCCACCACACATGGTCTACTGTAACATGTCTTTGCCTCCTGTTCACCAGCTTCTATTTAACCCCACAATCCTATTTCAATAAACGTTACCCTTCTCTTCCTATTTCACCATCCAACTTACTTTTTTTCTCCCAGGACTGCCTCTGAACATGGCTCCCTCTGTAATCCCAGGCCTCAATCTGCCAGTTCCCCTTAGCCTCCAGTGCTACTTTACAGTCTCAGACATTTTGCTTCATTCTGGTCCATTCCCCACAGAAAACAAAGGAATTCAAAAGAGAGACAATATCTGGTAACACAAGGGTAGTGAGAGCATGACATAGCAATGTCCCTTGCTATGGGTTATGGGGACAAATAGACAGAAACCATTAAAAAGAAAACTTTGCTTTAACTCTCGGAATGAAAGACTTATCACATAATCCTGCCCTCTTCTGGCACAAATATGTAAAGTATTTAACATAGGATAAAATATGAAATAGCACACAAAACCCACAAGAGAATAAAAATACAAAAAGCAGTTTAGAAAATGAGTAAATGCTGCAAGAATTTAGCAGTATTTAGGCTAAGTGACTTGATAAGGAAATATCAGAGGTAGGAGATGAATAGACCTTTTGTGAGCAAGAGTTTAGAAGAAATAGGCTGACCTAAAAGAGGTCACATTCTTTATATTATGATAAAGTATGTATGATCATACAACCACCTACAAGGCTCAGCCACACAAAAACACAGAACCTGAATGTGTTATAGCTCATATGGATTCCACAGATTGTCTTTGCAATAGCAAGAGGAGCATCAAATTTTAAGGCTTTAAACCAAAGACCTTTTCTTCCCTCTTTGTGCATTCTCAAAACAAGGGCTGGTCTGGCTAAAAGAGGGGATAATCTGAGTTGAAGTTGTAGCAGTTTTTAATGCTCTAGCACAAAGAATCATGCTATAAAATGTATTAATAGAGACTTCATGTCCAAATTAAAGCAATCAACATGTAACAGGAAGAGAGAAATCAGCGATTTTTTTTCTGCAAACATTTGTTCATAAGTAATTAATGGTGTTAATACTTATATTTGAAGTGTTTCAAAATATGCCTGCGTTTTCCTTGTTTCAAAAAGAAGAATATCATAGCAAATGATCAGTGAATAATGTCTTACAGAAGTTACGCTTTTACCTTAAAATTTGACACATAAGAAAACGAGAAATACTAGGTAATGCTGTGGCAAAGACGGGGTGGAGATAAGAGGGAAATGTGAAAGTGACCCATGAGGAAATTGTTGAAAGCCTCCATCACACAGTAAAAAGAACACTGCACTTAAAAAATAAATACAACAAAACAATTCTAAGTCCTTTTCCTCAAAGCCATATCCTAACTGACAAGTTATTAACACAGAAGTACAGTGTTATTGTAGGAGTGGGGAGCTCAGGTCACTTTATCAAGAACACTGTTCATACTTCTCAGCTCCCTGAAACTGAAGACTAACAGCAAAACCACAAAAGTTACTCCTTCATTTTAATTCTGCATTGTTATGTTTTCATCAAGAACAGTGAATGAACATTACTTAGAATTAAATCACTTGCATTCCTTGAAAGATATCATGGGAGGCAACAATTCGCAGTGGGTGGAGATCTGTATTACGATTAATCTTACTGTGTTCATATAAATAATTGTTATTTTTAGTATTTATATTAGTAATGACTGTTATGAAGAAGATGGCTGGTTTGTCTTTTTACTAACAACTCTTTAAAAAAGAAGGATTAAGCCATAAAATGTGACAAGTTTACTATCATGTGGAACTAATGAAAGGCTTCTCTCCCCTTTTCATCAAAGAAGGAAAAGCAGAAAAAAAGCCTTGAGTTATCTAAAGGGTGCCAACTTTTCCAGCAACTATTAAAAACAAAACAGGCAAATCCTCCCCATAACCCTGCATTCTGCCACTCAATATCAAGCAGTGACTATTTTTCCATTGAAAGGACCTCTGTGGTATAAGAGCTAAGCACACAATTTTCAATTGCATTCTCTTAACCTTTCCACTTTGACAACAGTACCATAAGTTGGGATCTTATATTAAAATTTTTACCTCTCCAAATGAAAAATTCTTACCTTGAATAAGTAATGAATACCTGCTTACTTTTTTCCCCATGAATTAATTACAAGAAGCCTATATTACTATTGCTAGAGATACAGCACAAGCATCCTTGTTTGCTCAATTTAGAACAGCAAGTTAATACTTCAGTCTCATGTAAGCTATGCTTTCTGTGCATACTAACAAGGAAGAGTTTCTCGCCAAAAGCAAACATTAGATCATACTTATAACAACATAAACAGAGTATCTTTAGCTACATTACTTTAGAAGCATGTGGGCTGAAAAATTCTCAGTTTAGAAAACAAGGCAGGCAGTTTCTCATATACCTTTCAAATTCAAAGATGCTATTGTATACCTATTTAGCAAAGGCTAGAAATGTACCAACAGAATCATCCCAACTCTACATGACAGATACACATGTAATAAAGAATTTCTCTGCAAAAAAAATCACGAATCCTCTAACAGTGCAAAAGGAGACGAAGCACTCCTTAAAAACTTAACAGGTTTGGATAATTCTGGCTTTGAATTCAACCTTGTTTTCAAAAAGTAAGTAAACAAAGTTTGTGAGTCTGTGGTAGCTGTGAGGGCTTTCCCAGCTGGCCCCACAGTACTATGTGTTCTGTTCTACTTTTACACGTCTTTCTGTACCCAGACCAAACCACACATATTCCCTATAAAAGGAGTCCTTGGGGTCAGTTTTACAGCATCATCAACAGCACTGCATAAAAGGACCTCCCCAGCTGCCCAGACAACAACTGCTTGGGATAATTTTATACTGCTTAAGGCCTTTCATCCACAGGAAAGGAGTCTGAGGAGCAATAAGGATGACCCTGCTAGTCTGGCTCTCGTAGAGAACTTCGGTTAAGCTGTGCTGGAGTGTTACTGTGTTGTGGAAAAACAGAGTTAACACACATTAAGCTATAGGTACCAGCACATGGAACCAGAAATCGCAACTATGAAGTCAAGGACTATCATTCAATAATAGTTATTGTATGTAAAGGGGCAATGTAATTATTATGCAGAAACAACTCCTTTCTTCCCAGCTACCTAGGTGAACAAGGATTTTATCTAATAGACAGGAAGCAAGATCCAATCACTAAATGCTGAAATGAGAAAAATACAAATGGAATTAACTATGAGGATAATTACTCACTGTAATAGCTCACTAGGAAGATAGTAACTTCATCACCGCTTTAAGTCTTAAATTAGAAATTCACTCCATCTTAGTTAAACACACACATTCAACAACTGCAGAAGATGCAGCACAAGTGCAGCTACCAGGGCATGGTTAGCTGACTGCCTCTCCCTGGGAATATACACAACCAAGAGCTGTTGTCACCTCCTCTCTGCTCCCACAGCGACGCAGAGGCAAAACATATTACCAAACTGCGGGTTAAACCCTGCCTAGTTTCAGTGCAGACTTATTTCGCAACTACTAGGCTTAACACAAAGGCCAGCGTTGTATGGCCAAAACAGTCTTAATATAAATTTTTCTTCAGCATCCATAACATTGCTGAGTGTGGCCCTGCAGCTGGGATGCATTTCCAGCGGGAATACCTAAGCAGTACAGTGTGCTGAACCACTTTATGTATCCACTCACACAGACTGTTACCTCGCCTGGTGCTGTTTTGCGAAGCTGTATCGTAAGAGCAATACATGAATAACTTCCAAGCAGAGCTGCTCATAATTAATGCAAACTATTCCAAAGGCAAATGCAAAACAGCATTTGGCAGAAGACCACTGCCATTAAGTCATTTGCCTGCAAACCTCAAAATGATTTCTGAAGTACCCAACTGACTTCTCTGTCTCGGTTTCTTTCCTGTCCACTAATCATAAAAGCAATTTTGGGTACATTTCCTGAAATTATAGGTTTTGCTAATACTGACTTGCAATTTTACTAGATGGCTAGCATCAGCTTCTGGCAAAATGGCAGCATGATTTCTTGCACTAAAACTACAACTCAATGTTGCTGAAGTGCAGCACAAACAAGCAGACACAGAGAAGAGCAGAGACATCAAAAACCAAAAAAGTAATTTAGAACACATGACAGAAAAGACAGACCAAAAAAGGTCATCTTTAACTAAAGTGAGCTAACAGACCTTGAGAACAAATAGCAGCTAAATTTAGTTGAATTTAAACTAAATGGGAGGAAGGGCAGGAAATTAACACCAAATACCGAATTGTGCTCTACCTCAGAACCGTTTGAGAAAAGAATCCTCTAATATAGAACAACACACACACAGATGGGAACATATATACCCTTTACACTGAAAAGCATTCCTGCGGTTAAAAAGAAGATGACAGCAGGATTAAAGCTGAGAAAAGTAAGAATCAAGAGCTGTGACTATTATTAAAGAATATTTTTCTTTGAGTGATTAAAAGCAGTTGCAGTAAATATTCCTTTTTCAAGCAGCTCTTATACCGCCTCTAATAAGAAAGAATAATCAAGTCCCTTTACTCCCAAGAAGCTTCAATGCACAGAACAGTATTTTCAAAGTTCTTTGTCATGACTAACGAAGTAAAGAAGAAGCAATGCAGGTTATGCTGTGAAAAGTCCAATCTCACTATTCTGTTCAGTCGCAGGCTTCTGCATCAGACCAACCTCTTGAAATGATTATAAGGCTATAGTAAAAATAAAGAATATCCTACCAAAACTAAATAGCCATCCCTTAATTTGAACACCCCACTTTTTTTATTATTCTAAGTGTACAAGATGATGAGAGACAAGAAGAATAAACCCCCCAGTCTTTCCAAGTTGTCAACTACTTTTACCACAAGATCTACAATGGACAATGCTTATTCCAGGCTACTGCCCAAAATTTTTATTTTAATTTCCTGGTTTCAGTTGCCTATTCTTTAAAAAAAGTCTGAAGGACAAGGCCAATGATATCCTGGTTGAATTAGGAAGAGCACAGCCAGCAGGGGAAGAGAACAGGATCCTGTCCCTTTATTCAGCCCTGCTGAGGCCACATCTGGAATGCTGTGTCCAGTTCTGGGCTCCTCAGTACAAGACAGACATGAAGCTCCTGGAGCAGGTCTGGTGGAGGGCTACAAAGATCATTAAGAGACTGGAGCACATCTCTTAGGAGGAAAGGCTGAGAGCTGAGCCTATTCAGCCTTGAGAAGAGATGATTGAGAGGGAACCTCATTAATGTCTATCAGTATCTGAAGGAAGAGTGACAAGAGGATGGAGCCAGGCACTGCTCCATGGTGCCAAGCAATAGGACAAGAGGCAATGGACAGAACCTGATGCACAGGAAGTTCCACCTGAACGTGAGGAAGAACTTTTTTATTGTGTGACTGACTGTGCACTGGAGCAGACTGCCCAGAGAGAGTGTGGAGTCTCCCTCACTGGAGATATTCAAGAACTGTCTGGACACAATCCTGTGCCATGTGCTCTGGGATGGCCCTGCTTAAGCAGGGAGTTTGGACCAGATGACACACTGCAGTACCTTCCAATCTGACCCATTCTCTGATTCAGCTATCATGTAGTCCTGTTAGCTAGGGAAGAAAAAAAACCAAAACCCATAATTCTATCAGTACTGTTAAAGCAGATTGGAGTAAAAAGCTGTAATATAATATAGACATAGGTATTTCTTATTTGTGTTTAATTCACCAGTTATAAACCAAATTTCTGAGATAAGAAAATGTAGCTGGGGTCAGATTGTTGTAGAAAACATGCCTCATGCAGACAATACAAGATATAAACACTGATGTATTTTACCATTTTGGTGGGAAAAACTACACCTCAGCCTTATTCCTGTGAGGTTGCTCTAAAAGAACAAGGAGGAATACATATTTTATGAAGAAAGCCTATCTGTCCACACTCCCAATTCATATCTTATAAAATGGTCAGCTGTGAACATTAAATCAGATTTTTGCAGTATCCTCTGAACAATAGGTGTGTCCTTTCCAAATGCTGTACTTTCAAAGATGAACTCCAAATCATGTACTTTCTTCCAGAGCTAGTCAATGAACATGTTAAATGCCTTTGCATCAACATCTGATAAGGACGAGCCTTTGATCTGCACTTCCTTACTTTTAATAAGAACAAGAAATACAAAGAGAAACAAAAAGGCAGCATTTACCAGATTTGCTGAAATCTGCCAATACATTGGTTTGTCTGCATTTTCAGCATCTTCATCAGCGGAAAGACATAAGTAAAATCAGGTCACATACTACCAGAACACAGCAGAACATATGCCCTTTTCTGGTGTCTAATTTAAAAGAAAAAAAAAATTCAAACCAATTACAATCTCCACATGGTATTACAAAAACAGTAAATGCCTTCTCATTAACCTCACATCTCCAGAACACTGCCTAGCACACATTGGTTCCTAAGTGTTGTGTTCTCTGTGTCACAGAGAAGCTTTACGGCACTAGATTTAAAATCTGACCTTGCAGAACAACAAGGCACTTGCTGACAAACAGCATGAGCGAGTGCCAGGTTTGAAGGAAGATGATATCCCAGTCTGTCTAAAAGAATCTGGCCCTGGCCCAAACACACTCTTAGCAGGCTCTGCTGGAGAAATGGAAATGGTTGCAATTATTGTTATTGATTTAATGCCCTTAAAAATGGCTCTCTGAGAATCTTATTTCAGTAACTGATTAAGCAGTATGATTCAGCAGCAGGGCATCTGCTAAGAGCCTACAGAAACATAGATTTCTTTGCTCAAACTATTTCTGGGATCAGGAAAGTAAGTTTTTGTATTTGCACGAACACAGGTAGATAAGAATGTAAGATGGCCTACAATATTAATGTCAGGCAGGCATTCAAACTTTATTTCAAATTCTACAAAGCCATCAACTCTAATGTCCCCTGTTTCTGCACTACAGCACTTTCCCAGTAGGAAAGGTGATGTGACTATAAGCAGTAAAGAGAGCTGTGTTCAGTGCAGAAAAACACTGACCACATACACAGTTAACAATAAATTATTTACCTGAACTACCACATAAAAGAGATACTGATAAATATAAACAATCTTAAAATTAGAAATTGGGACCATAATATGGATGGATGGAAAACAGGTTATAGAGATTCTTTGCAGTGACTAATGTCATTTAAGATGCAGCAACTGCTCTGCAACTGGATATTTTCAGTGCAGCTTCACCAAAATCAACTGAGTCACCCTAACCCATTCCAGAAAAAAATACTCAAACCAATTTTATCTCACTGGTTTCCTCTAACGCATATGGTGTTGCTGGCACTGGGTTAAGAATAAGAAAGATGAACTGTTTTAACGACAGCAGATCTTACACCTTTCCAGCAGAGATGGGTAATGACTAGGGACCAATTAACATCTTACACCACTGCAAAATAAATAAACACCCACCCATAGACTTGAAGCTGTACTCTTCAGTAAAAGCAAGGCAAGCTCTACTGCTAGCACTACAGATCTAAACTTGACTACTCTCAGGAGTCTCACCAGTCCACCAGAGTTGGCATCATTTCTCATGCTTATGTGGAAAGAGGCATGCAGGGCTAAGACAGTTTCTTTCCAACAATGAGCCCATCACACAATGGCAGCTGCAGACAGGACCAGCCTCCGATGTCACTGCCGTGATCCACCTTTACTGTAGGCCAATCTACATTCCTGATTTTCCAAGGGCATTGTCGGTACAGACTCCTGTAAGTGAAGAGCAGTCTCTATCTTTCCAGACAGTGCTAAAACAGCATCAGCTGTATTGATCAAACACAGACTGCACCACTCCCCATCCACACCTGGTGTCTGCCTGCACTGCTACATCAGGTGTACTGTGTTTCACATAGGTCAGTTGTCATGCCCCACAGCTGCCTCGCAGATATTGGAGACTGGCATATTTTGGAAGCCAGTAGAGGAAGTTGCTCAGGTCCTGAAGTATTGATATTCAGAAGGAGAAATTTGCTAGATTGCTGGTAACAGGTGGAAATCTAAAGCAGCTGAGATGGTACCATCTGTGAGACAAAATGGTTTGTTTTCTAATTGCCACAAGAACCCACAACACAATAGGCAATGCCTTGTTGACAGGAAAGAATAGAGCTCTGGATGCACTGAACATACAAAGCACATTGTTGGGTTGGTTGTTTATTTTCTAACCTAGAAAAGCTGTTAAAAACCAAAATTCGTAAAATAAGCGATTTAATACAAATTTTGAGGCCATTATACAGCTAATTCAGAATGTGGTTTTATCACTACTAAGTAAGAGTAATGTGTGGAACAGTCCAGCTGCAAACAGTTGCATTTCGCTCCAACTGTTTCTACTGAGAAAATGCCAATTTGGATGACTTTCTGAATAACACACTGGTTGTTGATAGCACCATCAAAAACAGGACATGTATATTTGTTCTTACTGGAAAACCTGGCTTATTAGGTTATGTCCTATGACATAGCTTGAAGCCTGCAAAATGGACCTTACAGTAACCTTCTCTCTGCAGCTACCCAAAAAGCTTTTAGTAACTATAAGGCTCTCTCACTAAACAGCTCAATTTCTCAAAAGGTCCAGTCCTCCACTGAGGAAAACAGAATATAGTACAGGCAATGTGAAGGTCAAGTTATCCCTCATAGGCCTTCAAGTCTGTGTCTGTTTTAATTTTTCTGATAATCTACACACGAGCTTCCATGTTCTCCGATGCATGGATGATTAACAAGTGGTACCATTCTGCCCAAAGTTTGGAAGTCACTTTTTAGTCACCAAGACACAGGAGTCACCTATTTGCTCAATTGAAGGAATTATTAGGTATGAAGTATAAAATGACACAAAAAATACGGTTGACCTTGTTAAAATATTTACATTTCCATTCCGATAATCTCAACACCAGGGAAAAAAGCAGCACACAAATTTTCTTTTTTCAGTAAGAATCCTGGAAAGAAACTAGGCTCTAAGAAATGCTTTCATTTCCTGGTGAATTCCTCATAGATTTGTATCAAAGCCTAACAAGAATGTATTTTCTACTTGTAATAGTGAAGGGTTTATGTACTGAAATCCATTCCAACAGCACTCACAGCCATTCTCAAAGGTATTGCAGTTAACATAGGGTAATGGAACCAATGGGGTCTACAGATCTGCACTTACTCCTCAGACATCAATGGGATCAAGCATATGGCTCCAAGATATCTAATCTTTGTGGGTGGGCATTGACCTGAAACCCCCAAGCTCTTTTAGCCACTTCTGGTATATTTTTTCAATATGTAAAATAACTACTTTGACATGGAAGGTACCAACCGTTTCAGGAACATGGCTGTTTTCAGCAGCAGCTATTGCACTCAGTGTTCATTTCTCTGTTGAAGAACTGACCATTTTAAAAATACTCATCAGTGTAAAGTTATTGTGGTTCTTCATGGAACTTATGGCCCAAAGCCACTTTTCACAGACTGCACAATTAGTCTTGCATTACTTGATTTTTGAGGCCCAGGGGTGGGGGGAGAGAGCAAAGAAATTTTGCTACACATCTGGCTTGGAGTTGAATCTGTCCCAGAGAGTAACATCTGCCACTCTCAGCTCTAGGCCTCGCCAGAAAAATATCTGAACTTAACAGCACTGGACTGTCTGTTTTAAAGGACTTGATGCAAGTGGACAGGAGGTAGCAACCTAGAAGTCTGATCCCATGTCTATTCAGTCCCAGGTGATAAATTTACAAGACAGAAAGCATTCAAGACACTTTTCCTGATGAGTCCTAATATCTGGAAAATGATCAGCTCACAGGAGCAGGACAGCAGGCTGGGCATTACTAGGTCTTTCTGTCACTGGCGAAAGAATAGAGATTGAATGATGAGGGCTCCATCATGTATACCCCAGCATAGAAATACTGAGCAGCTCAGATGCAGACACCATCCATCATTGACAAATGGTTGACTTGGCAGAAATCACATCACCAACCCCAAAAAAGCATGAGATTTCTATGAGCTTGCACAGAAATTGTCTTAGCTATGAAACAGAGAAAAATGGAAGAAAGCTTCAGCAGATTTTCTAGCAGGACTTTTTTAAAATATAAAAAATCAACTTCAGAAGTCTAACAGCAGTTTTTTAACAGATATTTTTGAGAAATAATTTCGTTTCATTCCTCTTTTTCCTTTGTAGTTACATGCATACAGCTCCAGTGGAAACTGAAATATTAGTTGAACTTTTTATATCTAGAGATATCCAAGAACTAAAACAAGCATCATAAGGAAACCCTACATCATTGAATTAGATAAAACTGCAACAAAGCAGTCATATATTAAGTTTAAAATAGGTAAGGACTAGCAGCTAATAGAAAACAAGTGCTCAGCAAGCACCCCAGCATGCTTATTCTGCACAAGATTTATTTTGCTTTCAAAGCACACTTCCTGACACATTAATATAAGCTATTTAAAGGAACTTCTGGAAAGAATAGGAGTGCAGACGTACATGCATACACTCTTCCTGAGGCACAGGCTCAGTCTCCCACACCCAACTTGCTTATCCCTGCATCCAACCAGATCTCCTGGCATACCTGCGCACATAAGCATCACTAATCCGCTTCAGTCAGAATGAGCCAGGTTAGCTTACAAGTTTAAAGTCTCAGCAAAGTAGATTCATTTTGCCTGAAATAGATTAGGAAGCACTCACACGAGCAGTTCCACACACAGATTAGAGGTGAACAATCTCCTTCAGGGGCACAGGGTAGGCAGCATGCAGCCACAACCTGTAGTCAGCCCAGCTGAACCTGAACTCAATGCTCACTATGGCCCAATCACATTCATCTGGGAAAGTAAGAGCTCACTTCAGATTCATTCTCTGTTCTGTTCCACAGTCTCCCCATGTTGATAAGACCCACTGAAAGTCAGCTAAGGATCTCAACCATAATCTTAGAAAGTAGCTGGCATTTATAGCCTACAAACACATGTTAGACATAACACACATCTCAGGAACGCTAAGTACCATACAAGCTACATGTAGAAATGAACTGCTACAACTTCCCTTATTTAATCAGACAACAAGCTGTAAATGCAATTAAAACGGTAAATATTTTCCAAGCGACAAATTTTTTTTGTTGGTTTTCTTTTGCAATAAATACATGAGGAAAAGAGTACTGGTCAATTGGAATTGCCACAAAGATTCTATCTCACTACACTAATTCATAGGCTTCCTGCTTCTTTAGCAGTCACTGTCATAAGCGAACATCCTGAGAAAGCTCATGAGGACAGATAATTCCAAAGGAAAAGGGAAAAAAAAATTCATGCCTATATCCAGATGGCAAATTTATCACACAATTTACTACACAGACAGTGTGCTTTGCTCCCACCTTTACTCTCAATTCTAAAAAGGGGGTTTTTGGTTGGTTGGGGTTTTTTTTAACTTCCTTAAGTTGTTCCAATAACGTCATATTTAACAAGATATAAGACAAGTCTGCATATACATGGAAAGTATAAGGCAAAGCTATCACCAAACCCATCATCAGTGGATTCAAGGAGATGTGCCATGCAAGGGCATATGCATTCCACAACTGAAACTATTAAAAAAGGGTCTTTCTGAAGGTAAACATTTTAGTGGTTTTGCTACCACTATGTGGCATTCACATGTGCCGCCTTCGGTTCTGCTACCACTTCTTGTTACTCAGGTCTCCAAGAAGGTCTGAGA
This sequence comes from Origma solitaria, assembly GCA_013397895.1. Classification (NCBI taxonomy): domain Eukaryota; kingdom Metazoa; phylum Chordata; class Aves; order Passeriformes; family Acanthizidae; genus Origma; species Origma solitaria. The sequence continues at coordinate 1,596,073 of VZRL01000184.1, forward strand.
GAAAAATTTTGCTCTAGCATTTTTTTATCTACAAGAAGAAAGCAAAGCAATCAGGGAGAGCCTGAGATGCAGACATGTAGACAGGACATCTACACTATTCAGACTGATGACAGAACTTAGAACATGCCTCAAGGAATGGAACATCATCAAGAACTTTCCTACCTTTTTGGATTGTTTGGGTTTTTCGGTGTTTGTCTTTTTGTCTGTTTTATTGGAGTTATTTGGGGTTTTTTTTAGCAGATCAGGGATGCATGGGAGAGATTAGAAAGTAAAGGAATCAGGAATTTTTATCCACAAAATACAGTACTATTGTTCAGGACTACATGCTGCTCTTACCAAATCCTCATCAATAAGCAGCAAAAGATCACAGCTGCAGAAATAGCTACAAACTGCTAATATTTGCAGATGTGCTAATGAAGTAGAAGAAATAAAACACCAGCTGAATCTGTTCTGTTAGCAGCAGTGCCATATGCTATTTCAAGAGTGACCTGCAATCATCCAGCCATTAACACAAAACCCTGAAAAATCAACACTTGCAGATAATGTGTTCATTTATATTTTTTAGAAGACTTGTTCCCATAAGTTTACAAGATGCAATAAGAGTCCAAAATACCTGAAGACAAGTTTCTTTGCTCTGAAAAGCATCTGCAGCTGGATTTGAGCATTCAAGTATTTGCTTCTGTAGTGACCACACACTCAGTGACTGTATGCTTTAGTAGTAATGAACAACAGCAGGGATACTGAAAGATGTAATAAAGTAGTCTGTAAAAGCTCCACCTTATCTCTTAAAAGAAAATCTGAAGAAAGGATGACATATCTTTCCAAGTGCTAACATATCCTAAAAAAGGCTGTAGGAAATTATTCTATTCCTGCTTGTTCACTTATTACCTCTATCCTTTTCACAGTATTTTCCCCATGACTGAAGTGCTCAGTGCTGCTCCGCCTCAGTGCATTTCTGAAAGTCTTTCAAGTCTTTTGGATCTGCAGAAGTAAAACAACCCTAAATTTTGTTTTTTAATGTGCACATTATCACCTCCAAATTAGTTACCAGTAACCCCCAGACCCAGTACACAAACACGAAATCCAAAAGCAGATGCTTTTATTTGTCCTGCATAGGGAAAGTCCTTTCTCCAAGCACAGGTTTGACAAATATCAACCAGGATCTCTCACTGTCAATACACACAATTCCTTTAAAGAAGGAATGAGCCAAGTGGCTCTTGTACAGTGGAGTCCATCATTTATACTGTCTAAAGAACAGTATTTGCTCAACAGAACTCACAAATCTCAGACCAAGCACAGAAGATATACATTTAGCTGCTTGCAATGGGGTTGATATGCTGCTTATTAGTTCACCCACTACTGTTTTAGAAAATTAGAAGCAGCAACGCAGGAAAGTGGGACTAGATGAAATTAATAAAAAACTGTTTTGAAAAGAAATTGTAAGGTGAAGTTAGAAGCTGTGTATCACAACAGAGAATATTCCAAGCACATGTGGCAGCATAAAACTAGAAGTGAACTAAGCATAAGGGGATAGCAAGGGGAAAAAACGTGAAGTGTAGAATAAATTATACAGTGTAAGGTCTTAGAGGAATTATAGATAATTCATTACTAGATATAGAGTAAACAGGATCAGATCTGTTCAGCGCCTGTAGGCAAGAAAGTGCATTATTGATTTACTGTATTATGCAAGGCTTGGAGAAAGACGACGACTCAGGAGTAAAGTGTTCCAGCATATCAATTTTTATATTTAGTAACAGCTGAAACAAGCAGAAATGGACACTTCATAACATTAGTACTTGGTTGTTTATTTTATGCTTCAAGATAAATTGGCTTTGTGCACCAAGAAGAGGAAAACTGTCATAAAGGCCAAGAACTCAATTCCTTAATTTAATAATATTTAAAGCTTCTCTAACAATGGAAATGGAGTCCAAGCAGCATTGCCCTGGCAGCATATCATCAATACTGTTAGGACAAGAATCCCATAAAGGAAACAAACAAGAGGTTAAACCAGTCAGCCAGTGAACTTCACTAACCAGACTAACACATGCCTAAAGCAGCTGAAGTGTTTATAAGGAAGTATTTTCAAGAAGTGTTCATCTCTCTAAGCTCCTTTTATTTGACATACCCAACACATGCTCATGTAAATCTGTATATGGTCCTGAAATGTACAGGTTGTTAAAGCCCAACCCAAGTTTCACATCATGTGAAAGTTGCCGAAGTCTGTTTACCTTTGCATAGGACTCTTTGCCAAGTTATTTAGAGCTGATACAACAGATCAACAACAGGATCTGAGGAGAGTTATTGATGAAATAAACGAGCAGAAGCAAATTCAAGAGTAGATTACAAACAACAGGCACTCTCATTGTGACTAGTAGAGACAAAAAATATTACCTTGGGATAGAAATCAATTTTATAGAATTAAAAAACAGAAAACAGCAAAATAATGTCTTCTTTTATTCTGAGAAAATGCAAAGACTGTACTACAATCCTTGCTTGAAAATGAAATAAAATATTCTATGAGCAACAGATTTTGCCTGATACCAGAAGCTGTTTGTCTCTCATCAATACAATTGCTAATATAAACCAAATAAAGAGACAAATATCTTCACATATTAACAGTACTTGCCTATATTTATAGTCATAAGAAGTTTTAAATGTGGAAAATAGTGGACTCATGGTTGTAGGAATATCAATCCTGCCATTATGATAGATGGCCTGTCAAGATACAATAACCAATGTATACTTACACATTTAAAAAGAAATCTATATTTGTACAGCAGTAGTACCTGCCTTCCTCGGCATCAAGAATATCTTAACTGGCCATCTGAGAACTTGCTTTTTAAAACTGAAAGAGTAATTGCATTCAAACTGCATGAGTAAACGTNATAGAAGTGGCCAAATAAAATGCAAAAATACCAAAATACCACTGTGTCCTTACTGTTCCCTCCTCAAAAAACTATGCCAACGACAAGTGCAAGTGAAGTTTGACACCATCTGTCACCTAATTACACTTTATATAATATATGTCATCAGGACATTTACCGTAGCCATCCCTCTGCAAGTGACGGCACAAGATTTCAGTTGTCAGCTACCTCCATTTTCCTGCTCATGGAACCAGTCACAATCACCTGTAAAGCCACATGTAATAATACAAGACCTTTTCAGACTATGGCTGAAATGGATTGGTAACAGTTAGACAGCCAAGAAATTGTCATCACTTCTTTATTTCTCAGCTCTTCCCACAAGCAGGTACTGGTAGTATGCACTATTTTCCATAAATCCTACACTTAGAATTTTAATTCCAAGAATCAAAGGTCAGCTACGCACATTGGAATACCATCCATTTCATTGAGTATATGGAAATCTAGCACACACAGAAAATTTTGAAAGTGTGATTCCTATGTGAGCAGACAAGAGAGGACACTAAGAGTTTGTTCCTTAAGTTACAAGAATCTGATGCCACTAGTTTTTAGCACTTCTGCATCTCATTGTTCCACAAACAGCCAGTCTCTGCACTAGTTTTGTGATGCAAAAACTAAGGTACAAGATTTGGCTTCCTGTGCTTACAGCTATCAAACTTCCTGCTATAAAATGAGCTAATATCTCTAATATATTCATACACATTTTACATCTTTGCTCTCTCAGAATAGGGTTCACAGCTAGTTTTTCTTTGGTGACAGTGGGGGCATTATTTTGTTTGGGTATGGTTTTAGATGCCATGGGATCACAACGGATCTGAAACATTCCATAACCCAGTGGTTTTTTCTGCCTTTGTGGGGTCACGGAATCAATGTAACAGTTCAGAACCATTAAATGTAGTTTCCAACAAACTCATTATACTACTTTGCCTACATTTTTCCACAGATAGTAGGCTGCTATTTTACTTTATTTACAAAACTAAAAGTCTACAAGAAACCTGAGTACTACTGGGGCGGGGGGGGGGGGGGGAATGAAACCATACTAGCAATATAGAATAGAGAAAAAATTCATGTTATGTGCTACATAAAACAGGTTTGAGGAAGACTTTGATACTGAAACACAAAAAAATTCATTATGTTCTGCATAAAGAAAGATTCCTTTTCTGTAAATTTGTCCACAGCAGAAGGTATGATCACCAAATGGCCAGACACTTCTCAGTCTGGAAAAGATTAACTCCACATTTCTAGTAAGAATCAGTCTGGAAGGAGGTATTTTTTTGTCTCCTCAGGATAACAATTACCCTTGCACGCAGTTTTACTATTTTCTCTTGGAACTCAACAGGTTTAGAAAGTCTACAAAGTACAGCAAATACATTTACCTACTCATCCTTCTGAAGGAAAACATGACAAATGTGCAAAATGTTAACCAAGGTATACTAAGTTCTTAAAAATCAACCTATGTATAGGCATCAATGCACCCATCTGATCCTAAGAAATTTTTAGGAAGTGTGTATGTACACATAAGCAAGATTTAAAAAATCTTGGTTACAACAGTGAAACGAAGAACTTCTCAGACTAATAAAACTTGCAGAACTTAATCAACTTGTAACTGCCAGTTGTTGCTCCTTTCTTGGGCTCCCAAACAAAAACTGAAAGCAAGTCAACTGCAAGCAAATATATAGACACACATAGATATTTTAAATAAATAGAAAAATAAATAAAATCGAATGTCAAAGACGCATAAGCAGGAGGTAGAACCTATCTCACTTAAATTAGACTAAGTGGCTTGCCAGTTCATGTATTGTTTCAAATGCACCTGGCTCATCACACTAATTTTGATGCTCTGCACTAACTTAATGTGCATGGTTTGTACTCTTTAAGATCTTGAATAGCTCATGTTATGCAAGGGATCCTTCTAAGAAGAAAAAATAATTAGTGATCAATCTTCCACCAGTAAATTACTCCTCAAAATTAGGGGTTGTTACACTTTTAAGATAAATAAATTACAGAACTCCTTTCCCAGCTCCTGCTCTTATCCTCAGTCCATGTTGTCTGTTTCCTTTCTTCCTCAATTTATGCCACTTAACCAAAATCTGCTCAAGAAAAATATTTTGTTGTCACTGCAGATACTGTGAGAAATAGCTGTAGCTGTGGGTGGAAAGCAGATGGAAAATGCTTTGGTATACATTAGTTATGACATGTTCAGGAAGTCTCTTCTACTCTCCATCCTGAATTGTGAGTGTGGGCATAGGCATTCAGAGGAAGGAAAGGTGTAATCTACATCCTCTAGGGAGACTGGGGGCAGGGAGAGGCACAAACTGACTATTACTGACAACTATGCATCTGGGAGGCAGCACAGTAGGAAATGGAAAGCAAACAATGGAAGTGACCAGGCAAGCAGATGGAGCCAAAAAGCTTGAGGGAAAAAAAATAATCAAGTGACAGCTGCAGGAGCTGGCACACAGTTCCCAACGGTTGGCAAAGACACTGCACACGTACTTGTGAAGATGTGGCACAAAAGAAACTGAAGCAATAAGGTCCAAGAGGCTACACAGACCATTTTGTTAAATGTGTTAGAAAGGCAGGAAACAGTTCTGATTTATATCCCAACTCCAGATGAGAGAATTTCGGCAAGTCACTATCTTCCTTGTACCTTATTTCTCTAGTCATATGAAATGGGGACCACCTTTTTAAGGTACTTGGAATGCCCTACAAATGTTTTTCTATCTTGCAGTCACTTGAGACTTTTCTCTGTGCTTTTCTCACAAAGAAAATACTATGTGGAGATAATGTCACCTAGTGGGAAAACTGCTGAATAGGGTCGGAGATTTGGCTTCCATGCTCAGATTTGCCAGTGGCCTGAAGAGAAACCTTCATCCTTTTCACTTTCAGAGTCTGTTTCCTCATTTATAAAGTGATGTTTATTACATATACTTCCCTGAAAAAGAGCTTTGAAAAAGTGAAAGGTAAAGGATCAAAAATGCCATTACTTTATCAGCCCAACTTCTTCCTGCATTACAAGCCTCAAACTCCAATTTTTGCCCTCAGGGTGTATCAACATGCCCATAGAATGTAAACAAGGTATCTTTATACATGTTTTCTAGGTTGCTCAATGCAATTATATACATGTACATTTCATAGTGAACTGCTTTATCTTAGCAACAAACAGCTGAAAGAGTGATTCTGTCAGAGGCCTGACCAGCAAGATCAGCTACACTGAACTTAACTGTAATAGCAAGTGCCTGTGAGAACCAGACTAGTATGTGTAGCAATGTTGCATGGCTGTGCTTTGAACTGGGACAACTCTGATTCTTTAAATTTAGTTATTTGAGCATTACATATCTTCCTTCTTTACAGCTGTTTTATCCATCAACAGTTGCCTGCGCTGGCAATATATTTGTTTTTCCTCTAGCATTTTCCCAGGAGGGCCTGATGACCAGGCTGACACCTATCCACAAACTAAGCAAAAACCCAATCAAAATGTCATAAGGTCTGTACGTCAGGATCAGTTAGATGAGAAATGAAGAAAGACACACATGTGCATTATCAGAGTGAAATCTGATGAGGGAGATTTAAACCAGCATTCTTTCTCCTCACTACAACATTCTAAAACAACAGGACAGAATAACAGAACGGACGATGACTCTAGGATATAGCTCCTGGGGAAAGCTGTATTTTAGTCCTGCTTTTTCCATATAGTTGTCAAATTTTTGAGAGAGACGTGGACATAACGCAAGGAACAGACACCGGTGCTCAGGCATCTCTTCCCCAAACTCAGGGCAAAGTATACTAAGCCTGCAAAATCACATTCCTTCTGCCTTTCTCACCTCTTTATTCTTAATTATGGTGGCCTACACACCACAACGGAGATGGAAGATGCCCCCACCCAAGCAATTACTCAGCACTCTTCTAGAAAACAGAGAGATGAGCACTTACATCCCTGCAGGAACAAGCAGGAACTGAACAGGCCCTGAGTGCTTGAGCCATTCCCATTCCCACAAAGGGCAGGCACTCTCACTACCACCATCAGGGAAAAACCAAATCAATCCTGTTCATTTAGGCTCCCATTGTTAGGGAATAGCTTTGTGCTCTGGACTGTGAGCCAGCATACAACAGCCTCACTCAGTAGTATTAGATACATTCGTTTACAGTATCTGCTTTATGTTTCTAAAATGAGGAGAAAATACCCCTCTACACACCTTTCTTTCTCATGCGGGATCAAACATTTGGTAAATAGAAAACCAGAACACCAGTGAGACAGCCATCCTTCATTCTTTCTAGGTCCTTCGCTCCCAACTGCAGGCTTGGGAGAAGGGAAAGGAGGAGACAGGGAAGAACCAAGACAAAGAGGCAAGCAGGCTCAAGAACTGCTTTAGAACCCTTAGAGATGCCCAGAGGAAGACAGCATTGAATTCTGCTGCTTTTTAGATGCTGAATGGCAGTACCTTAAGTAAGGAAAAGAGCCTTAAAAATTATTTTCAAACAGTAGTTGCAAGGACATATAGTGAGTCTGTGTGTAAAAGAGGTTATAACCTTTCATTAACTCCGATGCATCTGAATAGTTTTTAATATAGTGAACTCTTACTGACTCACCCTGAAGGCTAAGATCTTGCTATGCTTTTCCTCAAAGCAATTTTTTATTGTCAGCACTAAGTCGCTGATAAAAACGAGAGATTTCATATGTAAGTGCTGACACAACCCTAACTACAGAGCTCTGAGCAGCATACTGGCATAGCTATAATTAAAAAGACAGCCTACATCAAGTAAAAAGCTTCACCACCAACCTTTTTAGTGGATCAATACAATATCATCAGTGACATCTCAACACAGAGGATAAAAGAAGAAGAGGCTTCTTATGGAATTAAGAAAAATTATATATATTAATAAAAAAATCTTTTGAACTCTGTGGAGAACAAGTTGTTCAATTGACAGTCTAATTCTAATATTAAATACACAGAGCATGACACACCAATATCTGAGATATTTGTTTCTCTGTCTTGCACTACAGTATAAGTACAAAGATCCTTAAGGTAACAGATAAAACACCACTAAAACTGGAATAAAAACAGTACTGAGGAAACAATTGTTTAAAAGCTCCAGAACAGAAGCTTTAACAAAATGTACAAGAAAAAATTCTTTGCAATTACTTTACCAAAACAATGAGCAGACCATAGCATTCAGCTTACAAGGAAGCAAGATTATTTTCGGGCAACTGAAAGTGTTGTAAGAATGACCAGTATAGTTCATATTGCACAAGTTTTATTATTGATAAACTCTGAACACCATCTCCCAAGGCTGACTGTCAACAGTTTCTAAGTTACGGCACAAAGTCACAAAAAGTAAAGTCTGCTGCTTAGAAAAACAAATATTCACAGGAACCAGTAGGTAAGAAGTCTCCTGGGGGGCCTTTCAAACCAGCCAATCCAAGCACACATTCAATTTTGCTCCAGTGATATTACTGCTCAAGAGCCTGAATATCTCTGTTGCTGTGATGACATCTCCCTCTCCATGGCTCATTGCTGTCTTGTGGAATTTAATGAGTAAAATGCAACTTTGGAGAAGGAGGGAACTGGGGGGAGAGTTATTAAGATTTTACCTGAAAAGTTGGTTTGATTAAAACTGACAATATTTAATTTGAACCCCAGAATCTCATAGTCTTTAATAGTATTAACAGGATTGTGTGTACTGTAGCACTTGTAGTGACATTTCTAAGGAAGTGATTGTACTCAAATCAAGACTTGCAATGTCAGCCTGTTGGGATGAAGAAAAACGCTACCATTCTGGTAAACCATCCCAATTATGACTTTTGGGAAAACTCATTTATTTCTGAAATTTATCTTTTTTTCTAAATTCTGCTTTGAGCAAGAGGACATTGCAATGGTTTTGCTGTCTCTTACACTACTGTTCTTCTGATAATGACAATATTGATGCCAGTAACAGCATTTTACCACAAAATGTTACTCTTTACTGTATTGTCATCATTTTTCCTGTTTTGCCAACAACAGGAAAGAAATTATGCACTTGTCTTTCAAAACAGAATAATAAAAGAAATCACTTTAGCTTGATAAAGACCCAGGAAAATTGAAATACTAATGTAGAATATTTAAAGAGTGATATGAGAATGCAACAAGTGCTGGATTAGGGTTTTGTGGGCAGAACAGTCTGAATCAAAAGAATGAGCAGACCAGTTTAGCTCTGAATGCTGAGTACTGTTACTGAACCTCAATCTTGGGGTTACAGCATGTTTACAAACCTGTGCTGTGCTATGCAGATGGTCAGACTAGATAACCATAATGTTTCCTTTAACCTTAAAAATCTGTATGTCCTTTTTCCCCTGGCTCAGTTCCTTGGCATAGTCTGTCATCTCCCACACGCAGAAGGCTTCCTCCCTCTTGGTTCTATGTTCTCACCACCATCTCCACATTCAAATACAACCAAAGAAGGTTCTTTGCCCAATTATTCAGAAGAAATCTGTTGCTATTTAAACTTATTCTTTGGAGTATTCACAGGCCATTTTACCATCTCCACCTTTCCAATTACAGCAGGACTTCTTTTCTGGACATATAACATCACACACTTCCAGTCTCTGCCCCTTAGGCCTGCAAGACTCCTTCACTGTTAAGCAGCTGGCAGAGAGAACAGCCCACCTATGCTGAGAAAGACCAGTTTTAAACAAACAAAAAAAGCCTCATAAATCGTCATTCATTTATAAAAATCATAGACCATCATACTTTTAAATTCAGCAAAGTCTTCTCTCTCCACTTATAATTACACTAACCTCTTAACACATAAAGCGGCCATAAGACAGCACAACCAAATAAGCTGCAAAAAATACGTATCTGCTTGCCTAGCTGAAGTACTTCATGACTTGTTCCTTGCTTTTGCTGTACCATACACAAAATAGGGAAAGTAGGTATCTCCACAAGAAACAGGAACTTTCACTCTCCAACATCTATATGACATAACATTTACAGGAAGAATTAACTTTACATTTACTAAAGGTTTTTGACCTAAAAAGACCTAACTCTTCTCTTTTTTTATCTATATATAGATTCATATTTTCTTTTCATTCTACTAAAAGAAGACTTTGATTTTTAATTTTTGGGGGTTTTTTAGACATTATTCTTAGCAGAGCTAAATTTAGCCACGTGGGAGTTACCAGGTTCCCTTTATACACATTAGAACTGCTATCTGAAATGCAGAATTCTGAAATGCAGAATTATGATCACAAATTGTATTTCTTAGAGAATGAATCCTGACATTCAGATCCCATAACAAATTTCCAATGACATCAATTTGGAGGGCAGCATGAAACAAACAAGAAAACACAAATCCCAACTATAACACTTGTCTGTGTAATAAATGCACACACACTGCATGTTAGCTGCAAAAACAAAACAAAATCTGTGATTAGCAGTTGTGCAAGATTCATACATACATAGAAAACAAAAAAGTGGCTTACACCTTCCAATAAATCACTTGCCTGTTTCCAGTTCCTTATAACTTATTGCTTCTCCCCTTAGTATCCCCTCTTTAGCATCCTCAAGTCTTTATTCAACTTCACACAGTACTCATTTTTTAAAAATATTCCTTCTCCACTATTGCTACTTTTCTAGTTTAAGATGAGGGCTTTACATGCAAGATTAGTGATCTACACTCATATAAAATAAGCATGTACTCTTATAAAATAAGCATGTCTGACAAATTTTGAAGTGCAAGCTATGTCATGTTATTGTCATGGTCCCATCATTTTATCCTGGACTTAATTCAAATTAGGTTTAGATGAGACCCTACAACAATCTGCAATTGCCAGCGACCGAGTATTTGTTCCTACTGAAATCACCTGGAGTGGAAGCAGGGAAGCTATTAATCAATCTGGTCAATTCCTCATTAAGTAATCAGATGCAGAAACCCTCAAATGATCTGGAAGGTCAGGCAGAGTGAGAAAACCAGTTTAGGAGATCATTATCTTTTGTCTGTAGCTACACAGGCATTTAAAAACAAAATTCAAAATAACATTTTTCACCATATTTTAGCAAGGAGATCAGTAAAAGAAAGAATGGGGTTTCTTCTATTGTGAATGCTTGTTATCAATTAGTAACAGTTCTGTGTCCCACAGAAGCTCGTATGGTTATGCAAAACAGCACATGCACAGAAAAACCTAGTACTATGATACTTCAGGAAAATCAAATTAAACTAGACTGCTGAAAAAGCTTCCAGGAGACATCATTTTGTCAAGTATTTCTCTGGAAACACCTCCAAGAATTCTGTTAAAATAGGTAAAAAGTAAGCAGAAGCACAAATTTTTATAAAATTTCTATAATTCTCTCAATCCTTTTTTTTTCTCGTTGGTTGGTTTTGGATTTTTTTTTAAAGGCATTTACTTTGTTGGAAGATTCCTTTTGCTAACACTTTGGAAGACACTTTAAACATACAATATTTTAAGTCTACAAAATCATCTCACTAAATGTTGTGCATAGTTAAACTAATTTTGGCAAATGTTGAGACCTAATTGCCAAGGTTAATTTTCAACAGTGAATGTACCATTTAAGATAAAGCCAGTTTCTTTGTGATTTTAATATACCATTTTACTATAATGTTTACCTTGATGTTTCACACGCTCAAAGTCTCATTCTCATGACAATTTCTAGAGAAAACAAATCCTATTCAGGGTTATTGTAGCGGCTACCACTACAAATATCTTCTGGCTGAATAATAAGACAGAAACACTCATTTTAAAGCTGGCAAAGCGCTGCCTTTTGTTATTTAAGCACTAGAGCACCAGGAGATGCCAGGACCTAAAATAACAGTGCTGCTGTACGTAAGGACCAGCTGTCCCATCTGCCCCAGATGCCACTGTGGGGCAGGAGCTGGGAGGCAACGAAGGGGACACAGTGGGTGGCCATGGGCAGGGGCACCTCGGGCTCTATTATCCAAGGGTGACCAACACGCGCCAGAGGTACTGTGGTGAGTCTCCAGTTGAACTTTTAAACTGCTACATACAACTTCAACACTTCTGATACTACTACGCAATTAGCTCTGTTACTGCTCATGTTCCATTAGTACAACAGTACCTGCAGCACATACTTAGAGTATTCACTGCCATTTCAGTAATGTATCATTCTCCACAGAAAAGCCATTTTCTCTTCCCTGCCCTAGTTACAGTTTCACAGTTGTATGTTTTCAAGTGCAAGTTTGCACACAAAACACTATTTTACAAAAGGAGCTCATTTTCCGCTTTCTCTGAAAAATGTAATTATTTTCAACTATATTTGTCAGTTACAAAGATTTTTCTCTTGAACTTCAGAACTTAATCCACTAACTTTTTACCATCATGTTTAGAATTCAAAACACAGCAGATCACATCAACTTTCCAGCAAATACTTTTATGATATACAATATTATGGTAGCAAAATTTCCATGTGGTATAAACTAACCTTTAAAAATATGTATAAAAATAAAAGCAAAGTAAAAGCAATCGATTTAAGCTTATTTTTGTCATCAAGTTAACTTCTTTAAATGGAAGTGATTTTTAATTATTCTCTCTCTTATGGTAATGGTTGTGTTTCCTATTCCCAGTTAAGGCAATTTAAAGCAAATAGCTGAAACACCGTGAGATTGTTGCCTCCACACACACCTTTTTAAAAGTCAAATCACTGAACTCAATAATCACTAAGTCCTGCAACCAGAGCTCAGTGAAGTGCTACCTCTAACACTATCAACACCTTTGAACACTACTCCTCTTCTACTTCTCCAAGCGTAAAAAAAATACGCTTGTGCTCATTCTGCTACTTCAACACAATGACCAGTTCTTTCAGACTGAAAAAACGTACTGTACGCTGGAGAAATAGGAATTTGGGTGTGTAAGGATAGGAATTACATGTGTAAGTTGGTGACATAGAAACCTATTTCTGAAAAGGGACTTACGCGCATTTCACAATGTTAAAAAGCCAAAACAAAACAAAACTAAAATGGAACAAAAACCAAACAAAAAACCCCACACCCAAACCAAACCAAACCAAAAAGACAAAGCCAAATCAAACAGCTGAGATGAATATTAATGTCAAGCAATACACAACAGGAGCAAGCGTGGGAATAGTACTACATTCTCCTATTAATAAAAAGATATAATAAAATATATGAGTGAGAATCAATTTTATTTTAGTTACCTTCACTGAGGTATAAATGGAAAACAAAATTAAAATCTATTGGTTTAAATCAAATGTTTCTTGCTCACTGTTTTTTTGTCACGAGAGAATTGGCTGAAAGAGCTTTCCAGTTTAGTTTAATTATAATCAGGTTCAACGATTTCAAATCCAGCCACCTTGATTTACTTCAGGCCACTCAAATCACTGTATATATGATCAGCTGAGAAATTGTTATGTGTTTGATCCTAGCTATTAGTTATTCAGCCTCCTATTGTACACAGTGTACTGATGTCCTCCAGCCAAAGCAAGTGTCATCCTCTAAACTCTGGCCGTCTGAAGTTATGTTTTGACTGTTTCTGACTTTGAGTTCCCTGTGAGACTTTTTTACTTTCTGATATGTTTTCCCCATCAGTTTTCACTCCAAAATAGGCACAACAACAATGAAAAACCATTTAATACCTCAATGGGGTTTTTTTGTATTTAAGTTTTCATTATTATATGATATGGCACATAACAGTGAACTCAAAAGGGCATGCTTATTCTGTTACAATAATGGATAAAGACTTACGACTTTTTTGAAAGTGAAAAGAACTAGATAGAAACTATTTATAATCACTGTAACACACTTTGTACTTATACTACTCTCCAATTAATCTGCAAATGAATGGTGAACGACATATCTTAAAAGCTCTTAGTTTAACAACATGTTTCATCAGCCTGAAACAGATTGATTCAAAAAGCAGACCAAATTAAGCTCCCCAATTTAATTCACTGGATCACAACTCCTAATGGCTTTTGTTACAGTAAAATCCATATTCGGAAATGGAATGGTTTTTGTTTAGTTCAGTTTGGTTTGTTTTCTAATTAGAGCCAGATTTCTACTTCCAAAGCATAACATATTAGAGAAAAAAAAAACCAACATTTGATAGCAATCCATAAAGAATTGTTCTATACTCTCCTGTAGGCATAAACTTGGACTATGTTTAGCATGGACCAAATTCTCAGGGAATACATAAAGCATATGTGTTAATGTATTCTAAGTGGCTATCAGGAAAGGGGATAGGCTGACAAATGAGATGTTACATCTTCAAGCATCTAGCAGTTTCAGAGCAACTCGAGGCTGCAATCAAAACATCCATTAGAGTGCTCCACATTTCAGAACAAGCAAGCAAGTGGTTGTCAGTGCATCCAGTAAATCACCTGATCCTATTACAAAATCAATTACTGCAGCACATTTCTATTGCTACACAACCTGATAATGGCAAAATGATATTGGATAGCTACTCAAGGTCAAGAAAACTGCCAAAAAGATCTGAAATTTGTCTTTTTCTCATGTAAATCCAAATTATACAGCATCCTTTTAATGGTATAGTGAAAATTAAAAATATAATTACCTTCTTCGGCTGATTGAGACATTCAATGGATAGTCTCTGCAACTGCTCTGATGTATGACTGCAAGATAGAAGATTGGAGCAGCAGGTCGAACAGCCCAGCCTCTTCATTAAAGAAGAAATAATGCTGCAGCCACAGCCACACATTGACTTGCTCATCAGACGAGTTTATTCTTAAAGAAATTAGGACCAGTACTATCCCATAAAGACTCAAAATTGGCCAGCTGCCTCATTCTGCAGCTCCCTGGCTGAAATTAAGACTGCTAAACAGAAAAGGAAGGAAAAAAATAAAAAGAATGTCTCTCAAAAAAAAAGTCAGCCAGTCTCATCAGCAAGCAATACCTCACGTTTAAAAAAATGTGTACATTTTTCCCTCTACTCCTCTTTGCAAAGTAAGCTGCTTTGAAAAGACAGACAGCTGTCTAATAGAGGAGCAAATTCAGGGATGGCAATCTCTCCAAACTGCTTGCTGACTACTCCGTTGCTGGCTCTTGTCACTTCCAGTCTGTTTTGCCCTCCCCAGCAGCGCAGCCTATCCAGCCTGGGCCGTGGCCAGAGGAGGCTGTGCCCAGCCCCACTCGCTCGCCCCACCCCACGCAGCCCCACGCGCTCACCCACGGCACAGAGCAGGTGCCTGCCTGCACACCTTTGGGGCTGCCAACCTCCTGAAATGCCTCTGCTGGAAAAGGACCTTCCAATTACATGGGGGAATGGCAATGTTTGGCTGCTACACTCCCAGACTGACTATGCGAAGCATTTGGGAAACGGGGAAAAAGTCTTCTTGGAAAGTCAGAATGCATGAGAGAAATGCTATCCAAGTCTATCAGATCTTGAAATAAGAATGGCTGCTACAAAGCTACGTGAGTGAGAACAACATCAGGAAAAGCCAACACGAATTTAAACCCAGGAAGAAAGAAGCATGAAAGGATTTGTAGAATGTCCAAAGGTATCACAACCAAATCTCAAAGCAAGTTAGAGGCAGATCGTGTAAGCTTCAAGGAGCTTTTTGATCTCAGAAAAACAAAAAATGCAAAACTAAATTCAAATGAGCAGTGAGACATAAACTGGTCTCCTAACCTTTAAGAAGAAGTATACTCTGCTCAAAATACAACACTGAATACCGCCCCCCCCAATTTAACATAAAAATAACTTACTGCTGGATACATTTTCTTGTTTGCAAGAAATAACAATGCAGTAACTGTATACTTTTTGCCATTCATATGAAAAAAAATGCAAATAATATTGTAAAAAGCTCATTTTAATTGGTTTAAGATAGCATGGTATGCAATACTATTCCTGAAAGCAGAAGGTCTCACATTAACACAACTGCTTAACCTGATTACGGGATAATCTGACTTGAAATAATTGTCACTTACATTTATAGAGCTATCAGTGCTTGTTCGATAGCATCCTTTTTAGCAAAAGGTTAAGAAAAATACAAGTGATGTGAAAGCAGCTGAAAAAACTTCTCGCTTTCACAATGCATTGAAAGCTTAATTTCTCTCCTGCTCTCTCCCCTCCCCTTTATTCTCTCTCTCTTCCCCCCTCCCTTTCCTTAGTTTAAAGCTGAACTGAGCCTCTCCCTTCACCTTGCTCTGCCCTTTTTATATTTATGTTCCTATTAAATCGATTTCCAGTAGTATCTATATACAAGCATGCACAACAAATTGAACAGTAAAAAAAAAAAAACCTTCAATAGATAAAGACTACAGATGCAAACAAGCAAAATAATGCAGTAACCTTTTACTCGCCTGCTGGAGGTACTGTCTGCTGCATAGAATTTTAAATCCTCATCTGCAGATGCAATTGAGCTGGCATTGCCAAGGACTTTGCTCTTCCTGTGCTGATATTACATGGCTATTCATCGAAAGAGCACATTATATAGAACATTTAAAGTAATATCAGGTGAAATTACTTAAATGTCTTGAAAGGAACCAACTTCCAAAAAAAGCAACTGGGGCTCTGACCAGCCACATTTCAGAGATATCTCAGACATATTACTGAAGAAAGTCTTATTGCTGATGCATGCTTGCCAGCAATGTGCAGGATGTGGAAGCAGAGAGAGCTAATGAAAAAAATTAATACACAGATTTAAAGTGCAAGGATCATGCTACAATGCTCCACATTTCATATGGCCTGCATACGACAAAAATCTCTTTACCAAAGCATCTATTGTTTATAGAGCTAAGAAAACATTGAAAGGAGCCCCCATATCCCCTGGCTTCAAATCCTGATCTCTCAGTAGACTACAGATCAGTTCTTATACAAGTGCTCTTACTGTACCTGTATTTCTGATATACAGAAACTAGCCTTTCCTTCTGGCAGCATGTAGTTAATGATTACACAGATATATTTCTTAATAAGAAACAGATTAAAGGAAAGCATCAATATTTGGGATAACAGTTTCAAGCCTAATAGGGTTAGGAAGTACAAGGGTACTTCTCTAGAATTTGTATTACTCTGGGTAAAGATGAAGCGCCAGCAGTGCGGCCAGCTATTTATTATTTATGAATCCTTCCCCCTCCTCAAATCAGCTTCCTTAATGTACTATTGATCCCCTGGTGCATGCAGATAGAGCCAGTGACTGACAGCCACAGCTACACAGAAGAAGTATCTGCAACATAAATTAGTATTTTTAAGAATATCAAAGTAATTTTACTGCAGGGGGAGGTGTTTCTATCTATGGACAGCAGAACTGAAGTCCTACTCATAGTGACACCATTGATAGAAGAACAAACTTTCTTGCCCTCACCAAAAGCATCCTATAGTGCCACTTAAAACATGAAGACATATTTGCTTAAATTTTACATTGGTGTTACCACTATATTTTATTTTTCTTGTCTGATCAGTAAAACTTCCAAAAAAGCTTTATTCCTTATGTTTCACCTGAAATTAAAATTGCTTGCTATGAATCTTCTTCTTACATCCCTGTTTCTAACCAAAGTATTAAATGTATCATATTCTCCGTAATAGTCATTGACAGGACAGAGTTGTGAACCCAACATCTTCAGAACTGTGGTTACCTCTCAGAATATCAGTTATTTTTATCATTATCTTAGCTCTCATGATTTCCACAAACTTGGCCAAATCCAAACTTTAAAACAGAGAGAGGTTTTTTATGGTTTTAAAGAAAGATTTATCATGCTAACAAAGCTTTCTTGCAGTATTCTTATTCACAAGACACAGATTTCTCTTTAAAAAACAAAAAAAAGCAAATTGTTTTTATTCTAAGCTAATGCCATGCTCTCCTGTATAGGCAAGCAGCCAGACACGCTCTTAAGCACCGATGAAATATCACTTGGACACAGAGTGGAAAAGACAGTAGACACTGAAAAGTGTAAATACCAACTAAAAATAAAGTGCAGAATAGATACACCTATAGAGACAATATATAAATTATGAAATACAGTTAGTGAATAAATAATCAAACAAACACAACTTTGAACTGGTGGAAAGTAGCACATGATTAGTAATAAACAATTAGGACAAAATCGTTATACTACATACAAGTCATTGTCAAGTTGCAATGTCTAAACTTATTGCAAAGTTCTAAACATAGAACACACCTGATACACAGTAAGATGCTCAAACTGAAAAAAGCCAACAGGCTTGTTACATATTTAGAAAAAAGCAAGAGAATGCAAGAGAAGCTGCAACTTCAATGGGTTTAGAAGGATGGAGGATACTTTTCACAACAGCCGAATGAGTTCTAAGACAGCTTTCCAGAAGATAGTTGGAAACACCAGAGACCCCTGGAGCTTGCCACACAACATGGCCAGCTCCCCTCTTCTGCCTGCTGACAGTTCCACTGCCTTGGAAAATAAATCCAACATGCAGAGCAACCCCCTTTTTAATAACTGGCCAAGAAAAGGGCTGGCTGTATACGTCCTTCAAATGAATGAATCTTTTCAAAGTTTTGCTCAAATTGTGGCTAAAAAAAAAGAGAAAAAAAAAGTTCTTTTCAATACATACCTAACTTTTAATACAATTAGAATATATTTGTTTGTGCACCACAAAAAATTACAAGATCAGAATGTAGGCTTCTTGAAAGGGAGATGACAGCAATCTGAATGAAGTTTCACAAATCTAAGTAAGATAATAGAAGAACTTGTAGTGATGTAAACCCAGCCTAAGCTATGTTTTTCTTCATATCCAAAAGCTGCTTTATTGTTACATAAAAAAGAACTAAGACTCCTTTCATACACCAGTCCAATAGGTATATAGGTAAAAGATAGCTTCTAATTGAAGGTTTGCTCCTAGTAATAAAAACTTTGAAACCATACATTGGGAAGAGAAGCAAATTGCTTTAAAAATTGCATAATCTGCTGAGCTCTCAAGATTGCAACTTAAAGATCTGAAAATGGTCTTTGGGTATTTCAGTTCTCATGCCAAAGATAATAAAACAAAACAGAAATTTTAAAAAACACCATCACAACAGACAAATACACTGCCCCTACAACAGACAGATTTCAAAGCAGTTATAGAAAGGATATATGAAGGCATGTCCAATTTCACCCAAGACACAATGGGACAGAAGTGGTGGTTTTCAGCTTCATCAGCTTTTGTTGAGGCCCATTCCTTCTCTTTGGGGTGGGGAGACATGAATGGGTAATCAAACTCAGGCTCATTCTTTCCCCTCTTGTACAAGATGAATCACCAAAAAAAAATAAAAGCATTGAAAAAGACAACTCTTTGTTCCAAAACTGCAATCTGTAGAAGCTTATGCATGATAAACACTGGCTGCACCTTCTAAGGTCCCTATCTCGCACCTCACCCCCTTTGTTGATGACAAGTTTTCTAACAAAGTCTTACTAACTCCATGTGTTCAGTTGCCTTTATTGCAGGCAAGCAAGGAAAGAAGCAAGAGAAAAACCCCAAAAAACCAAAACAAACCTCACAACATCACCAGCATTTCTTTGACTGTGACTTGAGTGACTCCTTCAGCCCCTGGTCTTGCCTCTCTAGCTAACTTCCCTATACTTTGCTCCCCACAGCAGATTACATATTTGCTCTCCCCAGAGGAATTATATTTACCTCTTCACCTGGTCTGACTATCTAAGTAAAAAAATCACAACCATTTAACAATTCCCAGCACCTGCTAAAACCTGACAATGTCCTTTCTACCATCCTCCAGCTAGAGGAGACAATAAAAGGTTCAGCTCACACAGTGAGTACAGCGTAATGAGGGCAATCAGTGTGGGGCTTGTGAGGATGTCTCCTGAGAGAGCACGAGATGATCCAGTGGCAGATTTCTGAATGCCTCTTCTAGTAGGCTTAAGAACAACAGAATTCATAATTTGGCTTGGGAGCTAAAATCACTTAGCTGAAGTGGTGCTCTTGATAGACATGTGGCTCCTGGCATTAGATAGGAAGCCTACACTTCAGTCACGAACACAGGCAGCAGCAATCGCTCACACCCAATTAGGTATGGAGCTCTTACAGCTGAATACAGGGACATCTGCACAGGAGCTGTTCCTCTCCTCCAGGCCTCCCAAATGGACTTACAGCTTTACTGAGTAGCATCTATTCCACTTCTCTTCTTGCTGCTTCCATAAAATCTACATGTAAAAAACAGTTTCCTACAGAGCACCGGAAATAGCTGGACATTATAAACTAACTGAACACAAAAAATCTTCAATACTTCAAGTAAAGAAAGAATTTATACTACCATATATTACCTACTCATTTTCAGTATGCTGAAAACGTTACATCGTAAGTATTAAATGCTATTGAACATATCCACACGTGCCTGTTTTTAACTGATGGCAGTTTTCTCCTTTAGAGTTTTGGAAAGGAGTTTGGTATAAGCACTTAGCTAATTGCCAAGTTACAACACAGTGTTGAAATAGTTAATATTTTCCTCAGAGGTAACCCTCAGGGCAAGCACTGAATGTTTCTTTCCTTCAGAGCTCTTGTTTCAGGCTAGCTGCTTATTTAAGAAGGGAACACTATCAATTTATGCTTGGTACTTCTTTCTTAAGGTGACTTACCTATGGCAGGTACCCCTCTTCAAACAAGGGCAGTGAAACAAAATCCCATAATATTGTAAAAGAAAACTGATGTCTTATGGAAAGAGGGATGCTGCTACAACACCTTAGCCTGCAATAAATATCAAGAGGAAGCAAGCAGCTTGCCCTCTCACTGCAATTTTCAGAGCCAGCCGTTTCTATTACTAATGATGGAGACAAGGATGAGGACAACCAGCTTCTCAGAACAGACATACTGTCACCACTGTCAGCATGGTAAGTTTTCCATAAGCAGCACAGGATAAAAACCAAGCAATTCCTGCTACACCATTGTAAGAAAATGCTGATGGCCTAGTGGGGCTGAAATGTGAATCTTAAATGGTTGTTTTCAAACCCTTCATGTAGCACTGCCAGAAGTAACATTGCCCCGACTTTGCATCTGACCCCTGGTCCCTTTGTTTCCCTGGGGCAAATGGGGAGGGATGAGAAGTAATAGGGATATAATCTTACATTTATGTGTCATGAAAGCCTGATGTTTTCAGAATATCAGCAGACTGACTCCACTGCCTATTCACAGGTGGGTCCTGCTAAGTGACAAGGAAGGTGTGACCACATTCCTTCCCTGTTACTGGAAAAAATACCACATCATTCAGCAAGGTGTATTTCTGGGAAGAACAGGCAAAACACAAGAAATTATTTGTGGCAAAACAGTCAACCATTCAATACAGAAATTATCATGTCAAATCACACCATAAAGCAAGACCTTCAACTCTTTTTGTTTGCTGTAATTTCAAGCAATATTCAGAATTACCAGATTCTTTAAAACATGAAACTTACTCTCATTCATAATCTAAGCCTTCATAGAGCTGCAGATAGAGGTTAGCTTTATGAAACTCAGTTTGTCAGCAATGTTTTTTGAACATGCCAAAACAAGCAAAAAATAACACACCAAAAGCAAGAGAGATGGAAGGATAGCAGACCTTCACTTTCTGGTTAACCAGTAGAAATATTACAAATAAGAAACCTTACAAGTCAGTTTCAAAGTACAAGAGAGAAGGACAAAAGCCTTACAAAGATCAGTGTTTCCACTATATCTCATGTTAAATCAAGAACCACAACAACAATGGAGCTATTCTAATCCTCTGTGCTCTTCAGGCTGCATGAAACTAGTGGATTGGCCTTTATTGTGCTTGAGACATAGAAAACTCAGAGAAGACTGGCCACTTCAAATAAAAGCTTAAAACATTAACTTAATCATTATCAAATAACGGATTTTTTTCCCCATTTCTCAACTCTAGCCCCACCCTCCACCTGCAGGCTTACAGTAAGGCAGAATATTTACTATTACTTTTTTTTTTTTTTTTTGCAATACTCTTGTCTGAAGCCCTTCTTCACTGCCAAGTGCATTTTCATTACCCCTCTGTAAGTCATGGTCCAGATCTTTCTGCACAGCTTTACCCACAGCTACAGTTAATAAAATCTGTATGAGTGAATCATGTGGGAAAATGCTAGCTTAACACCAGCAGGTAATGAAAGTTTAAAAAGCTATTTGTACTTTAGATTCAAGTTCATCACAACACAATTATGTTCTATGCCCCTGTTAGCTTTCTCAATAGGAGAAGCTAGCTACATGTAACAGCAGAAAACGTTAAAAGATGTTGATGCAAGAGGAAAAAAAGCACTTTGCCTGTTCACTTTTTTCATATGAGATCATCAATCTGGTAATCCTAGAACGGAAACTGTGTCCTCCAGCTAAAAAATAAGTTAAGCTAATCCAAAACTAACAGTCAGAGAAAGTGGGCATTTTACAAACTCTATTTCCTAGAGGATAGTCCACATTTCCTTAACAAAATGAACTAAATGAACTTCATCCCTAAAAGTGAAATAGATAAAAATACAAAGTAGAATCTAACTCAAGATAAACAGAAATTATACACTTTCATCAGCCTCCTCCTATCAAAAAGATCTGCATACATTTAGATGCAGTGCAGAATTTTTTCACAAAAGTATGTAGCATGTCCTTTCTTGAACTGGGGTTGAGTAGTAAGGAACGACCTACAAGGACATTCCATATTTATGACTGCTGTACACTGAATCTCTTAATATACCTTCTACTACTTTCATCCATTCCAAAATCAGAGAGTGATCTGAAGGAATAGTCAATCTTTCCTAAACTATCAAATGTATTTATCAATTTATTTGCAGGAAAAAAACAAAGGACAATTAGCTTCTGCCTACCTCTGTATGCCATGCCATCTATTTGCTACACAGAAAAATCCAGGTATTATCATGCATGACCTCAACCCAGACAACACAAGCAACAAAAGCAGTACAGATGCTTTAGTACAAGATTTAAGCGTGTGCCAGAACACAAAACTGAAGCAATCTCCATCTCTAACAACAGTAGCTAAACAGGCACTAGCACAGGGGTGTAAACTCCCACTACAGTCACATCTTGAATTTTGCTGAACTAGAGCAGCCCAGAGGCTTAAGGCAGGGAAGTTCACCTGAGGCTGCTGCAGGCTGACAAGCAGGGGCAGCAGAACCACTTACATTGGCTTCAAAAACATACTTCATTCCCCTCTCAAGTGTTTCCATCCCCATGTCACCCTCAGCCTTGTGCTGGCACAAGAATTTGTGCAGATTGAGCAAGCATTTTAGATGTTATTGAGATAATTAGTTTTATCCTGCAACAGTTCTGAAATCTAGATCACTGCACAGATGCTCCAAAACTAATAGAAGTCAAGAGTCAGAAGCTGATCAGCAGAATTTATTTTGGTAGCACTGCATACTTTAAAGTGCTCAAAAACTGTAGCCTAACACTAGTTTTGATCGTAGTAGCATTGTTGCTTAAACCAGGTTACACATCCATGGATTCCTTGTTTCAAACTCCTCTCCCTCCCATACAGAGGGGAATACAGAGGTATAATTTATCATTTAGATGGACAGAGAAAAGAAAGAAAATTGATTTGGAAAAAAAACACGAGGGAAAAAAAGAAATCCACACTTCATAAGATGGCCAATTTAGATCACTAATGCTATGCTGCACATTACTTCATCAAATAACACAGAGGGGGATCATGATGTGGAGGGTAGAGAACAGGAGAGGAGGTTGGGATACTGCTGTTTGAGATAGCAGGTTTATCACAGCCACTCAAGCACAACCAAATCCATGGATATCATATACCACACTGATGAAATAATTTGTTGCTCTGTTCCTCACTTCCTTGTCAATAAAACTGGACTAATGCTTATTATGGTTAGGGCACTTGGGTAAGGTAAGGAAGTTAAAGACTAAGTTATTCACTTATTATATTCTTAATGAGCAGATAGGAAAGGAGGGATACAATTCTTCTTGAAGGCAAGACAAGAAAAAGACAGCTAACAGGAGAAATAAGTAGCTTTTGTTCCTTTTCCTGTAACCAAAGTATAAGAGAAATAGTTGTTAAGAGCTTTGACATGCTGCAGACAGCTTGCCAGGGAGAAGGAAGTGCTCAAAAACTGTGAAGTTCCAACAATAAACATTCCAAACCCTGCTCAGAGGAAGCTTGAGCTGGATGTGATCTGATGCGCTACTTAGAGCACTCCAGGCATTTTATTGTCCCCAGCTGCCATTGCCTTACAGCAGCAAGTGGACCTACCATCAGAGGGGGAGAAGAACTGACTGAGAACAAGCACGTTAGTGATACAGAATGTTCAGCCATCGATGTAACACCCTAAACCGACTTCATTATGTATTACCAAAACAAGATTTTACTTCTGAATTACTACTGGTTCTTCTGTTTTAAGGCTCATTATTTTCTTGTATGTTAATAAGATTTAATTAATATTAAGATGTGAAAGAGCTATTAAGTAGTGAGGTCACAGTGAGGTCACCTGTGCACATATTGGGAGCCAGGTTTTACATACAGGCATCCCTGTAACCACTTAGCAGTAAGCAGCTGGAGCAGATGAAGCAAGCCATACAAAGTCATGAAAGGTTTAATAACTTAAAATAATTAACTGATAGCAAAATTACAAGAATCTTGCAAAAATGACATCTAATTACATGCCTTTTAACAGTTTGCATTTTTACAATTAAGACAAAGTATCCAATTTCTCTACAGTTCTGAAAATCTTTGGTTCCAGAATACCCAATTTACAAGTCATCTTTAGAATACATGACTTACTGGTTTTCAGACTTCAGGAACAACTTTTTCTCTAATGCAAGACCAAGATACAGTGCTGGGATATACTTAGTACAATGCATCCCAAGAAACCCATTCCCAGTTCAGTTTCCTAAAAGTGATACTGAAGAACATAAAACCTACAGGATAGCACTGGATCTTGTTAGACTAGCTGATGTTTTATTGTTTGGTTTATTTTCCATTGTTTGGGATTTCTTTTTTCCTCTTTTAGTTAGTAGGCAGTGAGTGAGAAGGTGACAATGACACCAAGACCTTTTAGGACATAAAAAGAGTAAATTGTCATTCATTTGTGTAGTCACCATTCAAAATAAACTTCATTTCATTTCATTTGTTGTAGCCCTGTAAATAGAGCGCTTTAAGGACAATGAAGGTGAAGTCATGGTTTGTTCATGCATTTTTTTTGTCTGCCATAACCTAACTAAATCAACTTCAATTAAATTAAATGCTTTAGTTAATTAATCAGTGTAACCAATTTAGCATTTTCCATTTACACCTAAGAATTCATACACTAGGAAATTCCACTCCCTCTCTTTTTGTTAGCTGGTCTAATAAGGGACCAGGATTCTGTGATGATTCAACCCCCTTGCTGTACAACGAGCCTGGTTTTACTCTCACTCTTCTATCCCATCACAGCTGCAATGCTGTTACAATTTGCTGCATCCACTCCTCAGGATGGCTAGTACATCCTGTGTCTCGTGCATTCCACAACAGAAAAATTTCAGGTAATTCTAAAACTCTCAGGCACTAAGCTTTCAAACTGACACCAAAAAAACTATGTACAATCTGGGCACAAATATTAAATTTCTCAGTGACTTAAACTGAATCAGCAAGACACCAGGAAGAGTTCTCTCATACGGAGCTTTTTAACTGGTATGTCTTGGGAGCGCCCCCATTACAGTGCTACATTACTGTCCCACAGACTGCCTGGTCAGGAAGAGTGAGGGATCCCTTCTGACCCAAACCATTCCAGGATTCTGTGATGAAAGACACTGAACATTAGTCTCCCCAGCTAAGCAGAAGTATCTTTGGAGATAGGTTAAGATAAGGTTAGTCTTTTAGGCACTTTCCACATTACCTTCAGGAATCTGAAAGTCATATTTTCTCAGCTTTGCACTGAGTTTATATTCCTAGCCACTGGTTTTTCTACTCAAATTTTTTATGAAAAGTTGCCCTTTGTGTGCAATGTAATTCAGTCACATATTGAACACATTAGCCAAAATATTGTGGCACTGAGGAGCAGAAAACATTGTATAATCACCTCTAGGTACAAACAATGCGCATAACTATGTCAAACCGTCCTCCTCACAGTTTTTAATTGCAAGATTTTATTTTTATTTTAGCATTTCGTAAAGTTCAAAAGTTCACACAAATTTAAGGAAGCATTTCTCTTAAATTTTTCCCAGAAGAATCGTTTTCTATTGAACTTTATATTCAGTTAAATATTTCATCATCCTCCAGTAGCAGGCAAATCAGCATATACTTCACAACTTCAGTTAAAGACACAACTGCAAGTATGTTATTAAATATTCATATATTTTGTGCAACTGAAACTGAAATATAAAAGTGGCTTTCTGACCCAAACTAAATCGGTGCTTGTTTACCTTAAAAATGCCTGGCTCTAAGTTGCAGCAGTTGAGGAACTGCTTCATAAGCAGCTCAGTCCCCAACACAGAGAGAGATGTTCTGTTGTGTCATTAGCTCTCTCAATTAAGACCATTCCAACAGGCAGTCTCAGGACAAGCTTAATCCATGAACTGTGCTGCAAGATCTCTCCTTTTGCCACCCCTGCAAGCAGACAGCAGTTTTCCCCATCAAAATAGCCAGGTTGTTTTGTGTCGGGGCAATGACAGATGCTCTTCAGCTTTATCTTCCTGGAGGCAAGTCACCCTCCCAAAGGCCATTCAAGGAGAAAGACTACAAGCAGCAGCACTTTCTTCACAAGCATTAAAAACAAAGGGCTGGCTATCATATTAAATCACTAGCTGCAGTGTTCTCTTGCAAAAAGACTTTGACAGCTGAAGAATATTTTGCATGATGTTCAGCACTGGAACTAAGTGGAGTAATATGCATGAAGAACCCCCCTGGAAATGTACTTGTAGATCCCCAAAGAAAAAAGGAAAAAAGTACATGAAGTTACTAATTTGTGTTGTTTGAAGTGTTAAGTTAAAGAACAGGATTCTAAATTCGATTTGCAATTGGTATCTAATTAATTTGCTAGAAAACACCCAAGATCTTTCTGTGCATGACAGTCTATTGAAAGTACAGTTTCATTTAATTATTCAAAATGCATCTAGCTCAAGATTTGAACAATAGAAAATATTACACAAAAAGATAAAAAGATTTTTTTTAACGGAGTTCCGAAGAGGATGGAAAAAAAAAAAAAAAACCCCAACGAAAACATGGCTTAATCAACACTTACTACAACTCCTTAATCATCAACAAAAAGCTGACTGTCCCACATGATTCTACTTTAAAAAAACCCAAAAAACAAAAAAAAACATTACTTTTTCACTGAGAATACAGAGTGAAAAAGAACGGGGTGTTCAATTCACAGAAGAAAGCTACTTGTCAAGTTAAACCAGAGACAACTGGCAACTTGCTGGGCTACTTCACCTTTGCACCTTTTTAATTAAACATTTTTAAAAATTCGTTTTTTATTAAACCTCTTTTGGAGAGAATTAAAGCATTGTTCTAAGTTACCTTCCTTTTACCACATAGTATTACTGCTGACAAAGTTAACAATGAAAACAATTCACAAACCAAATAACACAAGCACACAAAAGGTCCAAACAAGGATCAGTCTTGATGGACAGATGAAAGCATGAAGGCCGCAAGAAGGGGATGGTAGTCCCAAAGTGAATATGACCCTTGGCCAAACCCATCAAGAGCAGCTCCCTTTAAAAAGCTCATTCATTAACTTCCAAGGGCTAACAATTCCAGTGTCTTCCACGAGCTTTGCCAGTGGAGTCACTCCTGTCTGGCAGTTGAAGGAAAGGATGGGAGGTCTGTTCCATAGCTTACATCTCCTGTGGGACCAAAATTCAAAGTTTTGGAGTTCAACCTGCTTCATATTAGGTAGCACAGACCATATAAAAATCTTGCATAGATTCTAAAATATGAAAGACTAGTTTTAACAGTGGACAGAAAAATGAACAAAGAGTATTTACCCATAACTACACCCTACTCCACCCTTGGCTTCACTGAAGACAAACTTCTCTCCATATATCAAAAATTCTGAGTAAGTTTACCTTTGAAAGCTACAACTCCTGTGAAAGCAAGCATCTTCCTACAGTAATTTATACCAGTCAGAGCTACTTATACTGTACCAGTGCTCAAATTTATATTCTTCTACAGAAGATCCAATGTATTAATTTTCATGTCTTAAAATGAATAGACTAGAAATATTTTCAGGTACTTTCACATGTTATGGGCCTTTTACTGTCATAGAAAAGTAACAAAGGTATTTTTACTCTGCGTAACTGACAGTCTATCCAGCACAGAGCCTCTCTGGCAGACTCTTCTTGGAGACAGATAGTGATAGGACGAAGGCTACAGACACAAGTTGCAAGAACAGAAATTCTGACTACATATCCTGAAAAAAATTCTTACATCACATCCAGTCAAATATTGAAGCAGGCTGCCTAAGAGAAGCTGTGGAATACCTGTCCCTGGAGATATAAAAAACTTATCCTGGATAGCAACGCTGAGCAACTTTATCGAAGCTGGTGCTCCTTTGAGTGGGGGTCTGGACTAGATGACCTCCAAAGTCCCTTCTAATCTAAATCATCTTATGACACCATGAAAAAAAATCGCCTTATGACTCCATGAAACCGAAAGGAGGACTAGGGGGGAGGGGTGATGGTGGTGGTGTGTCAACTGTACTGCATTGTAAAGCTATACATTAACATACATACACCAGCACAGAGAAAGATGTTTAATTTTTGCCTGTAAAAGGAAAAGGGTTGTATAAACCCTTATTAAATTTCCTTTTAGACAGTCTACTCTGTCTTCCCAGTGTTCTTCTCTTCCATCTTCTTGTCATCAAAATTGAACCTTTCTAATATCAATAGTCAATACCATCTAATTAGCAAAAATTTCAATCCGAACTTTCTTGTAAAAATATCATCGCTTGCTTTTACAACAGAAGACTGACAGACCTTTTTAAAATCTTACCAAATGAATTGTACTCAATATTTTAATGATTTAAAGTTGACTGCCAAAAGAGGGAAGAGCCATAAAAATTCATAAAAAGTATAAGCAGTATTTTTTGGCTGTAATGGAAGCAAAGACAGGCAACCACACAGAGATAAAACACACTCAGGGATAGGAGGCTTTTCCTTCTGAAGCTGAGCATGTGAGCTGAAGTACGCCCTAGCACTCCACCCAAAGCAGAAAGACAGGGAGGCACAGGGTATTTCTGATATATTTGTTTGGTGCTCCATTGCACTGATAGGAGTCAATAGAAGCTGCTTTGCAGCTCTTTGACTCTCCTTTGGATTAGTCCTTTAGCACTGAAGCTCCGGCCCCTACTACTGACTAGAGAGACAGATTTTCAATCTGCTCAGAAAAAGAAAAAAGATTAGATTAGTTTAGACTTAAGGGATTCTCAGGAGGTCTCTAATCCAACCTTCTATTTAAATGATGGTTCAATCCTGAATTCAGATCAAGTTGCTCAGGGGTTTGGCCAGTCAAGTCTTGAAAACCTCCAAGGACCTGGTGGAGGGTTTACACTTTGCAGCACAAGTCTGTCAATTTATATAAAAGCTTACCAATTAAAGATATAAGAGAAAGGGAATACTGTATGCAGAACTGAAACAGAATTCAATAAAAGTAACTGCTTGTGCAATTAGAAATGCAAAAGAGTCTAGTGATTTTCAAAAATCCTGTCCAGTTTTTAACAATAAAGTGTTATATATTCAAGCTGTGGTTTTATATCTACAAAAAAGCACAGAAAAGATTTCAATATGGAGTGGTATAGAGCCAAACACAGTTGGTGCCAACAATCATGGTATCTCCTCCACTGCCTCCTGGAAGCATTGCCCAAACACTTTAGAAGTGGTTTGTTGTACAAGAATAAAATTCAGCATGCAGCAATAGTCTGAGATGATACAGCCAGAGCAAAACTGCATTTGTAAAGGCCTGATAAAAGGACACTGCAGCAATCATGATGCCAGACGATGAGAGTTTAACTATGTGGAGAGAATATAAATCTCATGTTTTCTGCGGGAAAAATGAAGGTTATTTCATGTGTAAAGCAAGAGCAGCAGTTTTGTCCTTTATGGAGACACACTATTTCTAAAACCTGTACTGCAACAGCATGAAGTGATTCTGAATGGGGGAGCACACCTATGTTTCTGGTGGTTTTTCTGTCCAGCAGGCTGCTATAAATACTCAGGCCCTTCCTTATTACTGATCCTACCGGTCAGACATAAAAAGATGCCTTCCCACCTCTGTAAAAATGCTGTGAAGTGGTGTTTCTCAGGACATCACTTGGTCTGACATAGCTGCACCTGCAAGCAGAAGCAGAGAAGGACCTGCCACTGGGAGGAGCTGTAGCCATACAGCATTTTAAATCCTTGCCCTCCACTTGGGACTGAGAACCTGCCAGGAATTACCATTCCTGCAAACCAGGTTCTGCCAGCAAGCCAGAGGCTGCCTGCTGCAATACACCAAACAGTGACTGAACAAGCACAGAGAAGGAATTCTTCATTCTATAAAACAGAAGTCAGACTTCTGCACATTAAAATAGTCCATCATTTGTGTTCTTCTCTGGGTTAGTCCACAGTTTTGTCTGAAGCTACACTGTCTGAAAAAGTAATCCAAAACCAAAAAAGGTACCAGCTTCCCTGAATCCGCAAGTGTGAAAATCAGTTTCTCCATAGTGCTGCTTTCAACAATACATGAAGTATTGCAAGTAAAAAATTAAAAATTTAATTTTTAAAAAAACCAACCAAAACCTATTAATGTTTCTCCCTTCGACCACACAAATCTGACAGCAGAAACACTTCAGTACTCACCACATTATCTGTGAATACAGGGAACAAAAATGCTTGGAACCTTCAAAAGACTGGAAAAAATGGAATTTAGTTAGAAGCAGTGCTTCTCTTTTTTTTTTGTGACTGCATCTAGCACAACATAGGAAAACTGGCAAGGCTCAGCACGATTCCTTTCACAGCACACCCTCAGGACACAGCTACCTGACCCCTGCTGCTTACACCTCCTCAGCCTTGGTAGCAGGAGTGCTCCCAATCCCCACAGGATGGATAAGGACAGGCCTCAGCCAAGCATGGCTCTCCTGGCATCATGGTCGCTCCTTGGCAAGATGAAAGTTACCTCAGAGCATTGTATCACCCAGCACAGCCATTAACTGCCACTGGTAATGACTTCAGATGCAGCTGTCTCACCACTGCATGCTCACATCCATCACCACTGACAATGCTACAGAGCCACCCTGGTTTTTAACTTCTGGCTTGGATAACAAGAGTAAGGAAAGGAAAACACCACTCTCTTAAAAACAGAAAACATGTATGGATGGTTGGACTCCATCTTAGAGGTCTTTTCCAACCTTAGTGATTCTATGAGTCTGAGAGATGCTGGTGTAAATACAGTACGTTTTTGTTTTGAAGAAGGCCAAAGTCCCTTCTTCCCCTAATTTCTCTTAATGAACACACGTGATAAGTTAACAGGAAGTTAATACAGTTTCTAGTGACAGTTTATCCAGGACCAAGCGTCACATCACAATCAGCATTTCAGTAAACACATGAGAGGCCTTAGCAGCACAGCTACTAGTGCTCTCTAGTGGAGATAAAGAAGGAAATGCTGCTGACTTAATAGCCATTGTGGCTTCCTGAAACAGAAAATAAACTCATTTTACTGTATTTTAATCACAATTCTCTGCAAACATAAATAATGCTATTCCAAACTAAAGAGGCAAAAGCAGACTGAGTCCCTTCAGAACAAAAGATAAAGGTGTTTTTTTCATTCATCAGTTCAGCATATTGTTTTTTATTGACTTTCTTCACTATGGGCATATGACAGAAGAAAGACTAGAGAACATCATTATGCAATATTTAAAGTGTGCTTTATTTTCCATATCCAAAAGCAATATATACTACAGGTAACTACTGCAAAGCTTTAAGGTAGATGGATGATAAACCACAACAAGGATGAAGTGGAGCCCCTCTAGTGTACTGCTCTATTACTAACATTGTTAACACAGAGAATTTTGCAATAAAAAACTCGCCTATCAGGAGTCAAGGAAGCCAAAAATCTTGCTAAGAACTCTGACCGACAGCTGCATTTCTGTGTAACACTTAGTGGACAAAACAAAAGAGTATCCTTACCACACTGCCACAAGCATAAGATCTCAGCTGCATATTTCTGAGATCTTCTGGCTCCCAATCCATACACAATGCAAACTCTTCATGGTATGCCAAAATTACTTTCTTAACAGTACAGTTACACATCCAAAGAGGAAGTGAACAAACTGTTTTAGGTTGTCTGTCAAGATGACCTTGGATTCAGAGCTAAATCTTTGAGTTAATGGTGCTGCCTCTTCCTTTTCATATTGAAGGAGGAAATGAGATTCTGAATAGGTCCTGTGAGACTGAAATTTTGGATCACAGTGGATGCTAATTATCAGAACTGGTAACAGAGAATAGAATGGAAAAGTTGATATGATCTTTTCTGATTTCATATACAGCAATAGAAATTCTAAATCCCAATTAGGTCCTCAGTTCTATCTGGGCAGCCTTTAAACTTTCAAATCAAAACTTAAAGGACATTTTCAGTGCAATCTGAATTTATTCTTCATGGTTATATAAGTTCAATTCTGTTACAAAACTGAACAAAAGTCTGCAACTGCTGGACAAGGAGGAAATTATTTCAGCAATTTAGCAGTACATGAAGAAAACAAGAGGGCGCCATAGCATACATAGAAAGCTATAGTGACAAAAATTTCAAGTTTACAAAGGCACAAAAATTTTAGATATTTAATCTGAAATATTAAGAGTTATTTGTGCATTGTCATCACCGTTTACACAGACAATCATAAAGTAGTAAGGCAATGAATTAAACTTTTCCTGTTTGAAACATGGAGACAATTTAACAGATCTATTAATGCCCGTGTAGGCTTACAGATGTGGATGAGATTAGGATGGCATTGCTGTAAACATTAAGCAGCAAAACAGCCTACACATTAATCCATGTATTCTCTCAGTTTTCTCTGTTTCAACAGCATCCCTGAGGTCCCTCTTTATTCAGTTAACTGAAAGAAGGAAGAAGAAATTTTATACAACCTCACAGCAAGAAATAAAAAGCATTACTAGGCCATTAATGAGGTATTTAATGTTGATTTTTTGGTCCCATCAAGGGCTCATTCTCCTAGAATCTGCCTGAAACTACCCCAATGATATCTTGTTTGTAAAGGATTTTTATTTTTAACTTTCAATAAATATTGGAATACTCAACTTTTCAGGACGCAACAGTTTCCATGAGTAATTCATAATAATCCCAAATGGTTCAAACACAATGAATCAAAAGCCACTCCCACAACAATTCTGTTTTGCATCTGGAAGAGAGAGTAAACACAAATGGCAAGGCATTTTTTCAATGACGCTTTCAGAGACAAAGGCTCACCTCTCCTGGTAGGGGTAATCAATGGAATATTATCTTCTCTCATACTAAAGAAAAACTACTGCATAGGTAAATGACTATTACTGACTTGTACCCCAGTCCTTTAATCACTTACAAGCTATTAAATTAACATAAAGTTAGACAAACTTATCCTCTGTTACGGTTCTAAGGCAGTAACTTCCATGCCTGTTTTCAGACCAGGATTCACAAAGAAAACTCACAGAGCAACACAGATGCAGATATATGCAGAAAGGCTGCTAAATTTACAGCAATGGGAATCTGCAATTTCAAAAGATGTAAGGTGCCAAGTGTTCTACTGAAACAGCTGAAGAACATAGCAATCAGTTGCTGATACTAAGGAGGGTTTGCAAGTTTATTTTCTTCTTAGTTTAGTTTGCATAAGATTAAGGAGCAGTGTGTCAAAGCAACTCCTAACAGTCCCTAAGGTCTTTCAAATTCTTCAAACAGTCAATCTAATTTTAGGACCAGGTATGGAAAATTAGATATTCTGTTTATTTACCTTGTACTAGCAGCCAGAATAAATTTTGCCAGAAAGAATTTCGCTTTTGAGCAAGTATAACATCATTGAAGTAGATAAACATTAAGAAATTCCTCAGAATGGTCTCAGATAGGAGTTTCTACCAAAGGCATCTAACATTTTTTCAATATTCATTCAGATGTGTGAGATGCAAAAATTGTGAAAGACACAAATAGAGTCAGCACTTGGGTCTACAGCACCACACCCGTCGTTCTATTGTACTTCCAGAATCCAGTGGAGGCCTTTGAAGCAGTTGGTCGACTCATATATACATATGAATATATATATATATATATGTAATTTCTCACATGCAGTCTCAGCTGATCTGGGCCACTTCATTATTTTAAGAGTGAATTACCACAAGGTACAGGACAGACAGGCAGTTCTTGAGACAATCTTGAAACTACTCTCAGTGAGCACATCTCAGGTTCTCAGTAACTCGCATACAGACACCCAGCATTTTGTGTCTTACTGTAATAAACAGAGATATCCAGATTAACTTGCATCCACATTCATAGGCAGTATTGTTAAGCCATTCCAAGATCTTTCAGTTCCATGGCCATCTAAATATTTTCATTATATTAGTATTTAAACCAGAAAATAAATATTGTATTTTTTACATGTATCATCCTATCTTAAATGGTTAAAATTCAATTCTTTAAAATCCATTCCAACAATTAACAATAGTTCAAGGTATGATATTATCAGTATAATACTAAACTACAATCTCACCAAAAAAAAAACACCAAAAACAATTTTTAAAAGAAAAAAATAAATGAAAGCATTACTCTAAGTGTTAGCAAAGCCAGCAAGTCTAAACTAACAAAAGGCAAAAGACTCTAAAGAAGACACCAGGCACCTTTTAAAATAAGAATTATATCAGTAACTTTATCCATTTCCCACAACCAAGACTTTATTATCATTTCTAGCTTAGCTATCAACTCAAGTTTGGCCCATGACATAACATTCTAACTACCAAGAAAGAATAATGGAAGCATTTATTAGAAAAGGAAGGGCTGCTTGCTTTTTCCTTCCCATTTGTTTGCTAACAAAACAGTCTGTCTGACTTTATAAAATAGCAGCAGTCAGAATGAACAAACAGAAAAGAAAAACTTAAATGGGATACAGTACTCTCCCCCAGTAAGCACCACTTCAATAGCAAAGTATAAAAAGGGTAAAAGTGAAACAGACTTTAAATTGACCAATCTTGTTTTAAAAAAAAGGAAGACTGTCTTTGCTAAAAGAATTCTGCTTTTACATCTGAGGAATATTTCCTTCCAAAAATCTGGATGTGCTTTATACCAATTCCCAAAATTGAAATAAAGGAAAAAAGCCAATCCTGTCTAATAGCATACTGCACACTAGACCCTCCTGCTGCCTGCTGTTTAAATTAGCACAACTGTTTTCAAAGAGCTGCAAACCCCACACTCTGAAGACGCAATACATAAACAGCTGATGAGGACCAGAAGCAGGTTCAGGTGCTCCAGGCACCAATGTCCACCAAGACAAGGCTCCTGCAGCTCTGCTTCTGCTCATGGCACTGTAACTCTACCCACACGAAGCAGAAGGATCCCATTCCTTCATGCAGTGGTAACAGGAGCATCTGTAACATGTACTATTTTTAGAAGCAACTAGTCCATCACCAGCTGAGCGGAATGAGGAGTTGGAGACCAGGACACGTGTCTGCCTGCTGGCTGCTGCTGTATCTGACCCGGGGATGTGCCAAGCTCCCCCTGCCCTTCACTACTACCTACAACATGGACTCAAGCAAGAAAAACTTGTTAGAGCCATTTTTTCACATGTCCTCAACCTGCTTCAAGAGCTTCTGGACTCTCCTGACAGTTTTTGCATATTTCCAGTCCCAGGCAGCCAATGCTTCGTGGATTACACTCTGATGATGTCTGCAGGCTTCTCTCTGCAGCCCACAGGCTTGAGTATTTTGCAGAAAGCTCAAGGCTTTGATTACATCACAGGATGGCAGGTGCCAAAACCAAAATTTAGCCCTCTAATTCATACACACACATTTAATCCTGTTCAAAACTTCAAAACTTTCTTGCAGTTGTTTTGACCCACAGGTAGATATGTGTCTGAGCACCAAATGATTACCAGGTTTTTATATCTTGTAAGAGCTCAGTATCATTATTCTTAACTGTACACTGGAAATTGGAGTAAAGCACTAATCCATTAAATGATAATTATAGCATGAGAAATTTTCAAGCATTAAAAATCAGAATGTCTCCTTGGCTGTTCTGTGAAATTTATTTCAGACATAGGAATTGAGCAACATTTTAAAATAAAGCATGAATGGGCCATCTTACAGATCCAGATAAGGCACTTCCCATATTCAAATCAGGAGAGGAAAGTCGTAAAATCTCCTCTCAGAAAATCAAGCATTTTGGTTAAGTTTTTACAGAATACTGTGCAACTTAAAAGTGTATGTCTCACACACTGAGAAGGGCAGACACGGAGCCATTCAAGAGCCCCATCTTATTTTTAGTATAATAACTGTTGCCCATACAGACCTTTTTTTTTCTTCTCTCTCAGTTCAACCCCTCAAATAAATCCCCTTTATTGGATTATGGATTAATGCAGCAACTATAGCAGTAAGCTGTTTCCATGAGAGTGAGAAAACATAAGATGTGTACCATTAAGCAGAGTAACATCTCGCTTGGAAGTTGTGGGTCTGTCTTGGATATTGCCTTCATTACAGGGAAACAATATTTATGTTTCATTAAATGTATTTTAAACAACATCAATAGCATAGAAATTTAGCACTTGCTAAAATAGTCCCGCAAACACTTTATTAATGTAAGTGCCTATTTTCCTTAAAACATCTAATGTCCAATAAATCTACTAGCAACTCATTTTAAGTCACTGCTCCCATTAAACAATTAATACCTACATGTATGTTAAAGAACACATTGACTTAAGACTAGTACATAAGTTACAGGCTGCCCTTTCAATGCAGAATGGTGAACTACTGTTGCTGCTTCTTTTTCACAAAGAAATAAAACTACCATTGTACTGACATCACAAACTGTGATCCCCTGAAACAAACAGTCAGAACAGCATGTACCCAAAGACCTCAAAATATTTGACAGATGTGTACTCTCATTTTATACAGTATGACACATAAAATGGAGTATTATGCTCTTGAATAAGAGAATTTCAGACAAAGTCAGTGGCAGAAGCTCGGAACAGAAACCCCAGTTCTTCCAACTGTCATGCCACTGCTCTGTTTGCATTTCCACCTCCAAAAGACTGATGAAAAAGGCAGATATGTGAGTTAAAAATAACTTCTGATTAGCAAGGCAGAAGCCCTGTGAAAACCAAATGAGCGAAAGTCTTACTCAAGGCTGAACTGGAACCTAAACTGGGGAAACTCAACATTGTAAGGCCAGGTAAATGTTTTGCTCAAATTAAGTGTAATTTAGTTTTCTAAGACAACAATTTTAGTCCAGAGAAGAATATTAGAAACAGTCATACTATAAAGCCATTACTATTAGTCAAACTGATATAGCTAAACTGACCAGGCAGAGAAAACCTCCAGATTTCAAAAAGACAAAACAGCCTTCAGAACAGCTTCAAGTTGAGAGTATGAGCTCTGATTTCATCTGGCCATGTTAGTTAATGTGAGCAGGCTGCAAACTTGTGGAATGGAGATTTTTCTAGGAAGATGGCAAAACTTAAAAAGCCTTTGTCATTTGAGAAGGGAAGAATAGACAATTAATATTTACATGTGAGATACTGAAGATTTAAAGGAGTGGGAAAGTTCATGCAATTTCACAAAACCCCTTTTTTGAGGCCATGATAGGCTGCATAATTCCATACTTAAAGACTCAGATTTGTTTTCTGAATATTCTTTAGGCCCATTTTGGTTAAACTCCAACTACCCATTTTCTCTTGATACCTTGCTTACTGGAAAGAATAGATTGGTTAGGTCTTTTCTCATTTGTAGATGTGTGTTCACTTGGGTGCTTAGCAGGTATTTGCTTTCCATCCCTTTACTCCCATAACATTTGGTGAATTGTATTGAATATATTTCATTCTGGTGTGTGAATATATAAGACCCACAGATATTGTTGATTCTAGTGGGGAGGAGAATAAATATTTACCACAGGATGGTGAAGATTCATTGGCAAGCTTTGCATTTGTTGCTCTGCAAGGCCTGGTACTATTTGATGCAAGTTCACGTAAAAAAACATTGGCTCTGATCATGAACTTAATAGTAGGGGATTATTAAGAAGATAGGGAAAGGTGTTGAGAGAAATTTCTTTCACATACTATTTCCTACTACAGCTGGTAACGTTAATAATTTTCTGTATAGATTCCAAGCCACAATGCTAAGCCACTGTAGGGATTTTTCTTGTTGTATAGCAGCCGATTCATGCTTGATATTCAAAAATTTTACTATTTCTCTTGAGGAATACTGTTCTGAGGTATATGCTTTGGAAGATGAATATTAAATGCACTCTCCTTACTGGAGATGCAGTGATATCTAAGAGCTAAACAGTACACATTTAATTGTATGTTGCAGATGGCTGCTGGTTTTAAAACAAACAGATGTTGGTCGTATCTCCTTTCTTCAATATATGCAGTTTGTGGGCTGCCAGTCGATATTAAGATGAATGTTTAGGAAGTTGATATTGATGAAGAAATGTATAATGAAAAAGCTAACTGCAGCACAGTTCTAGACAGCTAGAATTCTTCAATTTGTTTTATTACTTTACCTTTACTTAATCCATCTTTCCAACGAAAACTGCACCAGAATTGCCAGTTTTCTTTTACATGAACAGCAGGCATCAGTTGCTATCACATACTAGAGTTACAAATGGGTGCAATCATGACATCAACAGAGCTTCAAAACCAGTTTCCCAACAGTGGGCTGCCAAAACACAAGGTTCCATATAGTAGTATAAAGGGTTAAAATTTATTGTTTGGAGCCCCACAACCGCTTCAATTCCATCACTCGTAAGGATACTTTGGACATAAAACATTTAGAAATATGAATTGTGCTTAGTCAACTGCTGCCATGTTGACTACTCTTACAGTACTTTTACAGTAACTGCTATACCATCAAAATCCTTTGATACCTTAATTGATTCTAAACAATACTGAGGACCTAAATCACCTTTAAAATTTGCACATTGGGAAACTGAGGTACAGACTCAAGTACAGAACTGCTGAGGAACACCTTTGAGTATCTGTCAGAAGGGGGTGCTAAAAGGACCTCTGGAAGGGGAAGCTCCTTTAAAAATCAGGGCTAACTCAACTAATTTTTATGCTCACAAAGAAAAACCAACTATTTTGAAGAGGTGTAAAACTACTCAGACAACACTAAAATGTAAAAGAAGGGTGGGAGGGCAGAACTGGACAAGTAAAGGAGTAGAAGATAAAAACTGCAGCCAAAAGGAGATAGGGAGATAGCAGCAAGAATGTACTAGAGAGCAAAACAAACCTCTGAGCACATGCCGAAAGACCAGAGACAAAGAGGAAAGGCAGGGAAGGCAGTAACCAGAAGAGACAGGCAAGAGGAAACTGTACAGTGCCAATCAAATATCTTACCCAGCTCCTCATAAGAAGGGGAAGTGAAAAAACGTGCTTTTTTTTCTGCTCTAAGCTTCCTCCACACAGATTTTACATTAATGACATTTTGATGCTACAGGATTCAGAA
Organism: Origma solitaria; assembly: GCA_013397895.1. Lineage (NCBI taxonomy): Eukaryota > Metazoa > Chordata > Aves > Passeriformes > Acanthizidae > Origma > Origma solitaria. Next base: position 1,635,529 of record VZRL01000184.1, read on the forward strand.
GAAAACTAAAGAAAGTTAAAGGTGATTCCTCTCAATAGCACTGTAGAGCTATAGCTGTTAACCAGAGCATGATGAGAACTCAGGTCTCCTCTGAACAGGATCGGCAATGCCCAGTCTGAATACATACTCAGTGTGGCTGCTTCTCCTCAACACGTCCTTATGCAAGCTCACCCAATCTCACTCCTAATCTCAGAAACCAGTTTATAGCAACAACTGTCTCAAAAATGAAATCTAGATAAATTTATGCATGGACAGTTTCACTGCTTGTCACAGTTTTCCCCAAATTGTTGCAGGGAAAACTTGCTTTCCCTGAGGTATTAGAAGGATATTAGGGTACAAAACTGCTCCATGAGAAAAACAGTAATTCAAAGACTTAATTTCTACTACAAATAAAGCTACCATTATAAACTAGACCCAAGAACCATAACCACCACGCATACAACACAATACCTACAACAAAACTCTAAGTATAACTAAGGTGCAAAGTATATACCAGCAGCTGCTCTCACTAAATGACAAGTAAAAATCTGCAAACCAGAAACAAGCCAGCTATGGAACATCCATGCTGCACTGTACTGCCCCATCCTTAATAAAAAAAAATATTTGCAGAGAAGGATAAATTGGTTTCATACAGTGCTTTCATTAAAGAGAAAGTCCCTAATAATCCTTTTAATCATGATTATAACTTCATGTGTTATATAATGTAAATACATTTGGCAAATCTATCTGAATCACCCACTTCAACTGCAACACTACTATTCTAGTTACAGGACAACACACATCTTTAACAAGCAATATGATAAGTTTTTAAAGCAAGCTGGTAACTACAAAAATAACTGCAATGTCATCCCACCTAATTTAGCAAACTTTCATTACATAGACATCAACTTTGAGAGCTAATTATTATTATTAACCAAAGTTTACAGCATCTAACAAACTTCTTCTGTCTTAAGCATATAGCCAGGAGGAAAAAAAAAAGCTATTTGCTCTTTTAAATAAATTCTTAGGAAGTAATTAGAGAAATAAAATAAGGTCACTTAATTCAGCCACAAGCTATAGTTAAGTCGCGTGTGTGACTTAATAAAACAAGTCAGACAATCAATAGTAAAAGAAGAAATTTTTGAAGACTAATACACTTTCCCTTCAGAACTAAATGAGTACCTACTTAATATGCTTCCTTACAGTTACAACATAAATACCTTCCTTCTTTACACACAGGTTCCATGAAAAACAGCCTTCAGAAAGTCAGTCCTGCCTTTTCTTGTTTTAGGTGATTCACTATACTGAGCCACCTAGCAAGAAAAGCAACAGAGAGGTACATGGTCTCTTGATTTTAATGTTGCTGAACTCAAGACACAGCACTGCATTGCTCTTTTCCCCGCACACTTTCCTTCTTCACAAAAAACTTTTTATTGTGCTTTAACAGAAGGTCAATGGCTATCACTTCTCTACTCCAGCACAATGGTGAATTGAAACAAGAACCCATAGCTGTTTAGACCGACAAAGCAACCAGTATGTCTAAGCCAATAAAGCGATTTGTTCATTAAAGCTACTAATAAAGCAACCTTTTGTTGGTCTATGAAACATCAGAAACCTCATAGAATGCATTTAACTATGCTTTATTAAAAATCACCAACTCAGAAGCTCTAAAATCTGTTAACTTCTCCACTTCCTTAAACTGATAGTAAAATACCTTCATGTTGACTTTTCAAAACACAGCAAGTGCGATGTAAACTTTCCTGCCTATTCATCAACAGAAACATTTAGGGCTTTTGGTGAAGAGATCCCCCCTGACAAGAGCTCAAATTCATCATATTAATGGCTTATGTAAATCTTCCTATGCAACACTGACAACCTGTAACAGTGACCACCACAATTATAAACAACAAGAACAAAATTGTTCAATGGGTGCACTCACTTTGGACCCAAAGATTCGTTTGGATCTGACAAACAAAAATGAGAAGAGCTGTAGTGAGCAAAGATCAAAAACGCTGTTAGCACTTGTGTCCATTGCTTTCAATTAAACTGAAGCAAAGTCTGAAGCTGATTCCCCAGCACTCAGTGTTGCTGTGTGGAGGGCATTTGTAACTATTCTCAGTAACCAGCACTAACATGACAGTGGCCACAAACTTTCTCCAAGCAACATCAGTATTTTTGCCTTGACTTAGCTGCACAATACCAGCAATCCTTGAAAGCATTAAAATGAAGTCTTCTCCCTTACTCACAATTTCTAGACTTGCTCTGTTAACAGGTATCTCCATTATTACATGATTTGGGCCACCAAAAAGAAAAGGGAAAAAAAAGAAAAAAGAAGTAGTTTTCTATCTAATTGCCATCAGCTAGACAAAAAAAGCCAGGCAGGTATTTCCTCTAAACGTCTGTATTTAGAACCTGTGAAAGACAATTTTTTCAGCCGTAATATACAAGTATTGAAGCTGCATAACATGTTAATACAGACAATAAAGCAAAACAATATGTGAGGGAAAAAATATGTGTACTCCTACTCATATTTAAGAGTGAAACACCCCTTGTCCTAGTGGCAACACAGTGTAGAAGCAATCTGAAGTCACTCTTCCGCTGCCATTTCTCATCTGCATCTTTTTGTCAAGCACAGCAACTACTGGGGTTTTTTTATATGCACAGTGACCCAGGGAAAAAAAAAGAAAGCAAGTTTCATCCTTATTATTGCAACTTCTCCAAAACAAGATTCCCATTTGTTACTCATATATAGCATTTGAATTCTCAGTGAAAGTTCTTGCAACAGAATGACACTAAAATATTTGTCCCCACTCAGAGATATTTACAATCAGCCGAAGTTCTTTCCTATTCAGAAAAAAATAATCTTTATTTATAAAATAAGCAAGTCTGCTATCTAGGACAGTGATAGCATCCCTCCCTCTACACTGTGACTCTCACTATCAAGCCATGAGATTATATCCTCCTTCTGGAATTAAGTGCTTATTCTAACAATAACACTTCAATAGCATGTGAAACTTTTCAATTAAACAGTTGTCAAGCAGCCTGATAAGGCACAGAAAAACAACTGATAGCTGAAACGAGCCATACAACAAGTTTTGCAGACTTCCTAGTTACTGCCAAACAAATAGTTGATCGGTGAGTAGTCAAGAGGCATACAAATGACCATTAAAATTCACCGCCAAAAGACATAGGTAATTTTATTTAATTATAAAGTTTTGACCGTCTTCTAAGGTTTTCACTTAAAGATTTTATGGACTTTGGAGTCTTTTACCTACTATTGCATCACTGACGTGCTGGCAAAGAAAACAGCAGGACAGTAACTATTGCAAAGACACTGATTCGAAAGAGTTGCACAATGTTTTTCTTACATCCTCTTTGAGAGAGGATACACATGACTTTCAAACAGCAATTAACAATAGGAAAGCATTATGTTTAAACTTATTTAAGTTTTTAAGTCACACTTTGCTAATTCTCCCTGCCCATACCTGACAAGGTCTTGCAACAATTTTACAGTCTAATATTCATTTAGGCTAAGATTTATACAAGAATCAATCAAGAACACAATACACTGCCTGATATTTGTGATCAACTGCACTGTTCAGTTTGCTTAACTTCCAAAATTAATCATCTCCTTCAGTTCAATTCTACTCTTCTCACAGCACAAAGTCAATGGAATTTATGTTCCTAAGTGACTTAAGCATACTTGAAAAGTCCGACTCTTCGAAGATTAACTTCTTGCTCTTACAAGTAAATAAACAGAAGCTTAGACTAGTGATTTTTTATCAATGGAAAACTGACAATTCTTTTCTGATGCAACAAAAGTACATGACTAAGAAGTTTGACAAATTTACATTTGTAGCTACTGGTGCAGTAAACACCATGCAAGCATATAGCTTTTTGCAGGTATTCTTATGACCAAATCTAAGTGTATACTCCAGTGACTGTAGGATCAGACCTGGATTTCATTTATCTTATCTTCACCTGTATTCCACAAGAACTAATATGATAGCCTATCACTAGTGGCAACAGAAAATTAACCACTGAGTTAAAATGCTTCACAAGTATCTTTAGATTTTTCCTCCATGATAGAGATCAATTTGACACTAAAAAAAAGTCTTAAAAAGTTACTAAAGCCTGTGATGATTATTTAAATGACTTAGATAATTTACATAATAACTAGTATTTTAAACAAACACTCTAAGTTACATGCCTTTACCACCTTAAGACCTCAAGATATAGCTTGCAGAACCCTTCTTACATATTTCTATAAATAATGCATTCTTTAAATGTATATGTTTATAGAAGTATTTGAGAAATAGATTCTACAATCTATTCTTATAAATTCTTACTCCGAAATACAATCTATTCTTATAGATCTTCTACAAATCACCCAGTTAAATAAAGGCTTTAGAGGCATACAGAAAACCAATAAGGATTAAATTTACATTTATTCACAAAAGCACTCACATGGGACAATAATAAAATTGAAGTTCACAATGCACTGTTAACACCACAGACCAAAAGAAAACTTCAGTTCCAAGAGCAGAATTTTTGTTTCCTCTGCCTGGTTGCAACAGTTGTAATGCTAACACAGGAAACTTGCTATTTATCATTTCAGATGGATCCTAGTGGTTTTTTTTTTTCATGGACCATAACAACAATAGACTGAAACTTCAGAGTTACTAAGCTGATGTTCTAACCACATTAAAAGATTACCACAGGAACAACTACACAGGAACTGCCATTTCCTGGAGACTCAAATGAGAATTCCTCATCCTTACTTTAGTACCCACCATTTTCACAGGGTCAAGCAATTCTTTAGCAAAGATCCCCCCACTAAACTTCAGCTGCAGTTGCCATTTGTAGGGTTACCTTCAGTGATGAAACACTAGTAACACTGGTACCTAAACAGCACCTCTATATTTCTACAAGAAAAATCATATAGTGATGAAGCAGTTGGTGTCTTACAGAGGTGTGCTCTTGCAGCAAAAACTACTTACATATAGAAGAACTGGGGCCTGAAAAACTGGTCTCTTTAGGAACAAAGATCCCCATTTCAAGGGACTGTGCCAGACCCAAGTGACATGAAAGGCAAAGAATAGTAGTTGTTCACTGCCCCCTGCAACACAAACACTAGGCAGCAGCTAACCAAGCTAGTAGGAGCCACCTTCCAAACATCAGTGACTCTTCAGGCAATAGCCAGCAGATCTGTGGGATTTGTTGCAAAAGGATGCAATGGAGGTGACATAGTTACAAGGGTTCAAGAAGAAATTGTACAGGTTCTCAGAAGAGAAATCATTCAAGAATTTCTGAATAAACAGAAACAACCTCTGGCTCAGAGATTCCATAAAATGAAAGTAGCTAGAGAACAAGCACGAAACTAAAAACATCTATAATTTATCTTGTTCTCAATGTTCCCCATGCATCCATTTACACATTTTTTTGAGATGAGTCATGTGAAGAATTGGGGAATTTCTGGGTTCCTGGACAAGGTTTTCTCTTCTATGGCTATCAGACACAGGATATTAGGCTAGAAAGAACACATGCCAGTGTGATCCAGTGGGCCAATTCTTCTAGAATACATTCAAAACTATTTATTAAACACAATTTAAAACAGAACATTTCAATTAAAATATAGAGAAAGTATTTTAATTTTTGGACACCTGTCCCAAAACTGCCATCTTGATAGAATGTATTACACTCAAATGTTTTAATGAGCTTGACCTTTCATTCAAAGTATTAGTTACAAAATTATATCTCTACTGGAATAACATTACTGATTATTCTCCACTAAAATATCCACAGCAGTTTCCTGGCTTTGCCTCCTAGACACTGTGCCTGTGCAAGCTCCGACTGGGCAACAGAATGGTTGTACTACCAAACAGTTCTGCTGCCATTTTTCTCCTGAGAAAAGCTAAATGATTCACTTTGGGTTTGTTTGCAGATTGTCTTCCTTCCTGAAAACTGATAGCAAGAAAAAATAGATGGAAGAACATGTCACAAGCATCAGCCTGTTCACCAATTAGGGATACCACTATAGCCTGTTTGCTCCCTTTCCACTGCACACCTCACAGTGTTTCTGCCATCCGAATACAAAACCTCCTAGACACTAGATTCAAAGTCTAAGAGAGACTACTTAAGCACACAAGTTTCTCAGCTGCCACCACTCCACTACACAATCTGGGGGAGTAGAACAGAGCTAATAAACCTAAATCATCAACACCTCAGCTGGAGAAAACATGGGACTTTCACACTTTCTCATTTTATTAGCAGAAATCAGAACTCAGTGATTCCACAAGAACAAGACAAAAAAATGTTTATAAATAATAAAAAACTATATTCACCTCCCACTAAAAACACCTAGTATTAGAATGTGAGAAAACACAGTACTTACCTACATTTGAAAGAGCCAGTAAAAATAATTTAACGTGTTACAAACAAATAAGCCTTTCATGCATAGCAAGCTAGCTAAAACAATTGTTTGGAGAATACGATTGCAAAACATATGCAGGTTGATATCAGAGAATTTACACAGCATGGTTTCTGGAAAGGAAACTGTGTTTTTTTAGGCTAGTAGAGATTTAGAACAACAACAGTGAACTAAGGAGAAATTGTTGAAAAAAAAGACTTTCAAAAAGCCTTCCTTAAAGTCTCAAGAGGCCATTAAGTAAAATTAATATTGGTGTTAGGGGGAAACATTTGCATTTAGATGCCAGCAATAAAGCATGGAAAGAAAAAGCAGTAAGTGGTCTGTTAATTTGCAGAAAAGGGTTAAGAGCAGAAGGCCACAGTTCTGCACTAGAACTGCAACACATATTCCTTAATGGTCCAGAAAGCAAAAAGTGGCAAAACTCTTTCACATGAAAGCTATTAAGGATAAGATAAGAGAAGGAACCTGAAGAATTTCATGTAGGCTAACCAAGCTAGATAAAATGGGAAATACATGACAGACAAAGAAAATAATCAACAAGGTATTGTGTGTCCAGGTGAATATTTTACTCACCAACTTCCTGGATCTTAACAACAAATCCAGAAAGAAACATATTGACTCTTGACAGTCCATAGAAGAATAATGCTCAGTAAAAAAACAAATTAGGATGTGTATTAAATATTTTGGAGAATATTACAATTGGTACATTGCAAACTGAATACAGTATTTTAAAAACACATGTTGTAAATATGCAACACTCCTGGGCAGGCATACTGTTAAAAATGGTTTGAAATGTAGTTAAACTAAAAATTTTAAAAGGTGAAATTTGATAACAGGCATCTTAAAGGAGTAGCCAAAAATCATCAGAAGATTTAGGTATGTTGATTGTAACTGAGAGATGCAGAATAATGTAAAGGAAAAGGGATAGGAAAAAAGACACTAAGAACTTTAACTGGATTTTTGTAATGAAAATAATCTATTCAAATAAACTGGGGTTAAAGCATCGCAAATAATATAAAGAACCGTGAACTACTTGAAGCTTTATACGTGAAACTTTTCAGTAGCGCAATGCCTTTCCAAAAAGTGATTCTGAAAAGAAACAAAGATACACACACCTTATAATGAAATCTTACTGCTTTTCTGGAGATGGCAACTGATAGGCAGAGAGAATAGAACAAAAGTTAAACTCTCAGCTCTACAATCAGTAGAATTCTTGAAGGCAAATATTTTTCCCTCTTTGACAGCAGCCACCAAGCCTACACATAGCTCTGCAACCGTCACAGCACATGCTGCTTTATGCCAGTTAAACTAAAAGAAGCATGGTAGGTTATATGGGCAGTAGGGTAATAGACTGCAGGATCCGACATATTGTGATAAGGGAGGTCACAGGAAGATAATAGGACAGTAATCAGGACTGTTACTGCAGCGATGGGATACAGCAGCAGACAGAGGATACAAATCCACAGGAAACTAGGTTTTGTTAGCTCCACTGCTCAGAGAACAATTTGTTTCCCTTGTGTTTTACAGATATGAATACTAATATTTCTGTACATTGCAGCTTTGATCACTGTGTTAAATGTAGCTCTACTGAATAAAAGGATTACTTTGTCCAAATTGGCATGCTTATGACTGTGATATGAAGAGAACTCGAGGGAAAAACCTTTGAAGATCAAGCACATGCTCTATTTTACAGGCTGAATTAGCAGTAGTAGCTGAAGGTGGTTTATATCATGCATATAGTTTACAGCATGGTACATATGACAATACTTCTGCAGTTTAGCATAAGGATTGTAAACATTTTCAGATTACTTAAATTTGTCTTGCTGTTAAAAGGGGCGATACCACTCTCTCCTTACTGAAAAGGCTAAGAAGTCAGGCAGCAGTAGCACTCATGTTGGATTTAAGAAGTGGACAGCACAACCACAAAAGTGACGAAGGGACGGGGGAACAAGATTAGCCCTTTTGGTCATAGCACATACTCCACACTGATTTCAGCAGATCATCAAACCACAACCATGAGGTTTCAGGGCACAGTTAAGCTGATCTAATGGCCAGCCAGTGCCCAAAGGATTCACTGCCAGCTGTGCATCCCCCGTGCCAGCTCAAATGCACATTCTGTGTCACACTGAGCCAACTCAAATTGATTTTCAGTTCCCTCCTCACTTAAATTCAGGGAACAAAAATGACAGAAAACCAATAGCACAAAATTCATTTGAATAATCTTGACAAAGAGTTAAATTAAACCAATAGCTAGTACAGGAAGAGATATAGGTAGGAGAAGTTGTTTGGAGCCATTCCCTTCAGCAGCAACTAAGCAGGTCAAATACAACGTGAAATGACAACCCCATAAAGGACAAGTAAATACAACATCTCAGGCACCCTCAACCTTTGTGAGGTTTGAAATTATTTTATCAAGGAAGGGTAAAGTGTTTAATTATAAGTTTCTCATTTTTAATTTTTGTTAGGTCGTGTCCAACCTACGCAATCAATTTTGTTCCCACCACACTGCCATGTAAACAAACAATAGGAATGAGAAGGACCAAAACGTTAACATTTCTTTTGTGCCACCAAACAAGCTTTTGTTTTTTCCAGTCATTCCCAGCACCCTTTTGAAAGGTTCCCACAGCCCATGTAAACAACCACAAGCTGAGCGGGATGACTGTATGTACCTCCTACATAGGCGGGCAGCAACCATGGCATGCAGCTCCCTCACTAGACAGACACACATCCGCCCCACGACAGGGGACACCACCCACCTCCACCCTTCAAAAAGAACTCCTGCCTGTGCTCCTGAGTCACACTGAATGCTATCTAGTGGTCCCACCAGGCCAAATGTCAGTAACGGTGGAGCTGAAGTTTGACCCTCAGTTATTTCACTATCAGCCCATTTCTTTTCTGCAGCATATCAGGAATTACTTGATTTCAAAATAATCAAGCATAACAGTGTTCAAGGCACAATTAACAAGAGACTTACTATGGCAATAAGCTATAAAGCTGGGAATACAACGTGCAACCTGAAACAGAGAATGGTTTGGGTTGGAAGACACCTTAAAGGTCATGTAACTCCAACCCTTTTGCCATGGGTAGGGACACCTTCCCCTATACCAGGTTTTTCAAAGCCCCATTCAGCCTGACCTTGAAAATGAGATGAAAAATCAGGATGTCCTGGAAACAAATGAAATATAACTGTTCATGTCAAAGTTGTTTTGCTATAGCAAGCCATGTCTAAGAACTGCCCTAGTTGTAGTGCACTCATATGTGAAGTTTTCCAATTTAAGTTAAACATCTGGACAACCTAAGGAAGCAGCCATTATTGAGATAATCAGGGTTATTAACAGTAACACTTCTGTATTATAATATTGCAAAATGTAAAGTTCAGCCACCCGTGCATTAGAGCCCACCTAAGATATTTTTAGTAGGACCTCTTTCGCACACGTAATCACTCCTCTGAAGACATATAATGTCAAAACATAGTTAGAATACTACCACGTTATTCAGGGGCTACTGAAGCCTGTATGCTACTCTTGACATATTTCGTGAACATGAAGTGGCTGTTCAGGGCTGTGTATCACACAGTTGAGAGAGTGGAGCAAGTGCAGGGCAACACAAAGTCCAGCAAGGTGGAAGTCAAGCAGTGACCAAGTCTAGCTCTTACCTGGACCACAGACAGCAGAGTCAGAATCCACCTGCTACCACCACAGATAACACAACTAACACACCATGAAAGTGGTGTGCCACCTTCCACCAGAGGCTTGTCGTAAGGGTCCATGTTTGCCCCATCTTGGCTATACAGACAAGGTGGAATGTAGGCCAGGTGGGGGAAGCATTGCAGGTTGAATAATTTTCTCCCTCCCCCTCAACTCTTGCAGCAAGTAGCAAGTTAGGAGAAAAGCAATTCCCATAGTGCCCCAAATAAATTGATTATTTCAAATTCATTCTAGCTGAAAGATTAAATAGGGCCTGCTATTTAGTCACGTGGAGAAAGAAAGTGTCAAAAGTTTCCTGGCCAAAAAAAAAAAAAAACCAAAAAACAAAACAAAAAACAAAACAAAACAAAAAACAAACAAATAAACCAAAAAAACCCAAACCAAAAAAAAAAAACCAAAACAAAAAACAAAAAAAAAACCCACAGAAAACCACAGAAACCTTGCCTTAGCATGATTTAAAGGATGCTGAAGATGCCCTCAGGATCCACAAAAACTGTCACTATTGTACTACGCAGTAAAGAAAAAAGAGTTACCTGTCATTGCAGTGATCCACCCACTCAGAGAAATGCCACAGATCTGCAGACATACTCATCAGCTCTGGCAACAGCAGATGAAACTGCCACAGCAGAACTCAGGAAGAAATGTTACCAATAACTTAGACAAGGGTATCTCCAGGATCACAGTCTCAGAGACCTTTTCTGTTGTGCTAGATCATCTCTTGCTTTGAGTGTCATTGCATGAATTAAAACAAAATGACAAGAGAAGTAGACACTCTGTCAAACTGCAGGTTTACTGACCACCTGGCCCAAGCTCAGGGCCACAAGTAACACAGCTTAGCAAAGACATAGACAATGGTGAAGAAAAGGTGAAGACATCCTGTTTTCAACAGAGATTAAGCACTATGGCAAGCTATGTGGGGTCACACCTGCCACAAAAGATGAGTAACGTTTCCTCAGAGAGGCCTGAATCCATAGCTGTTGTTTTGGTTACCATTACTTAATGGTTATGGCCTTAAACACTAAAGAAAATAGTCTTCCATATATTCTAAAGCCTTATTAGGCGATGAAGAAGTCAACAAAAGCAACGTACTGTCAAGTGTAGCAAAGAAATGCTTGATTTTGCAGCTACTGCAATAGCTAGTGAGCAACTTCTCAAGCATGAAGTATGCTACAATGCTGAAAAGGCTCGCACTTGCCAGGGAACACACTGAGCAGCTCACCCTCCTAAAAAGGGAACTTGGGGAAAAGCTTGAAACCTTTTCTTCCCCATTGGCTTATGATGCTTTGGGCTTGTTAGTCATTTAGTAAGACAAGTAGCTTGTCCTGAAGTAGCCTGTTCAGTTCTGAAAACACTGTGACTATTTTCATTCCTGCAGATATATATGGACACACATTCTATCCTATAAATCACATCACATATTTTACATAAAGACAGTAATAACCTTTCACATGCAATTCTGCAATACAGCAAACTAACTTCCTATAAGCATAGCCAGATCCTGCATGCTACAGAAGATCTAAATGTAAAGTTTCACCTTTAAGAAAACATGGTAGACTTTATCCTGAAAAACACGTGCTCCAAAAGTATTCACCAGCATCTGTGAGAACACAGAGCTAATGTGTGCAGTAAGGACATTATGACGGTCAAAGAGGGCAGAGTTTAAGTAGATACTGTCAACAACACACACCCAGGGTTTGCAGTTCCTGTCCTCCTGAAATTCACAGCAGTTGCCACAACCTACAAGAACACAAAGCCACAGCTGAGTAACTCTGACTCTGCATGACGGAATTAAGGAGTACTTCAATCTATCAAAAGGACCCACCAAAATTTCATGTGCAATCAAGTCTCCACCATCAGCCTTAAGAGCTTTGATAAACCCACCAAAGAAATGCAGGGGAAGTCTCTGGTAACCTGTATCATGTAAAGGTCGCCTCCCACATTTCAAGCCATCCAGAGCAACATTTCTAAAGGGAGAAATGCTGAAGAGGGAGAACAACAAGCTTTCACATTGAACCAAAAGAAGAAGGGTATATAGGAACAAGTGCAATGATTATCCCAGAACCAGTTCAGATTTTTTATTTTCAAAGAGACACTCATGCATAAAGAGGGAGAACCGCAAGAGGAAAGAATTTATTTATTATTACAACCCAGGATACTGGAGTGGCAAGACTCATCGATTGAGGTTTATGTAGAGTTTAAGAGGAAATTATTTCAACTCTATTGCAACCCTCCTCTAACCTCCCATTCACCACAGCTCCAGCTCCACAAGGCCAGGTCGCACCACAGCACCTGCGCACCTCTCAGCTCCGCCCTAGGGCAGCCCTCCTGCCTTGATAAGGAAGCAGATCTTGTGCTTAGAAAGTGTTCAGCAGTATGCCCTGCCTTCTGAGTGCACTTCAACTCATCCTGCCCATGCTGAAGAGTTTGCAGACTTCCCAGCGCTGCTTCTCCAGTGCTCACGCCATCCGCACTACTAAAAGATTTTCAAGCAAAAAAGCACTTCAAAACATTCACATTTTGGACAACTTTGAATAGTCAGTCTTTTAACAGGAAGCATTACTTAACTACCTCAGAGCTGTCCCTCTGCTGTAAGCAGCTACCCAGTCTCAGGTCACAAGACAAACCAGATTCACCTAGGCCAGCTTAGTCAGGCACTACCTGCAACAGGCTTCCCCAACACTGGAGCTGTTAGAAAGCAGTCTTGTGTGACGGACCTGGCTGAAACATAGACCAAGCAATTTCAAGAAATCCATCCCTTTCTCCTCCACATCCCAATGAACCCTGCCCACATGACATCTAAGGTACATCAATATGTTAATCAGTTTCATAACAATGTATTTGGGCTACAAACATCCAAACAGCACTCTCAACCATACATGAGAGTATTAAAGGGAAATTGTTTTTCTTTTTTTAAATATAAGCTGAGGTAAATAGCATTGCAAAATGTATTATACTGGTATGACTCTAAATTACAGCCAAAACTGAAAACAGCACATACTTTTTTGTTTGGTTGGGGTTTTGTTTGTTTTATGCTTTAATTAAAACATCTTCTCTGTTTTATGGCCATATTTGTGGTTGGTCAGAAAACTAGACAAATTCTACTAGGTCATAGTGCAACAGCCACCACTGATCATGTTGAAGGGATCTGGGCTGGGAAAAAAGAGCTGTTTGTTGTTTGAGAGCAAATCTTGCTGTTCACAAGTGCATACTCAGCTACCTGTGAGTATGCACCTGCTGAAACCATCACATGAGAAGTGTGCCACCAAAACAGCACACACCAGCACTCTTCATCCTCCAGCACAAAGCAAAGTCAACTGTCTCAGCTCCAGACTCAGGCAAAGCTTACCTGAACTAAGCAAGATAGTTTTGGACAATATTTCACACACCTCCTCTTACCAACCAGTTGCGGGCATTGTATTCTCTAGCTGATGGTAGCATCTTCAATTGCCCCAGCAAATGGGAAAAGATGTTTTCTGGTAGGTTAAGATATTACATTATAGGAAAAAAATGCATTATTTCACTCTTGTAAAAGTAACAGCAATTGTTTCAGAGAACACTGAGAAAACAAAATAGTGAAGAGCTACTGAATTACACAGATTTGTCTATTTAGCAAAAATGAGCAGTCTTGAGGAGATGAACACATATTTTTTGCTACAGTGAGCATGAACAAGACTGAATGCAGTAGCTCCTTTTACTCTGACGCTCCTTACTTTTGAAGTACTTGACCTTACAGACATAAATCATGCCCACATTACTGACAAAAAAATCTAGTAAGGATCTATTAGAAAATACTTGACTGCAGTGTATGCACTGATACAGGACAAACACTGGAGTAGCTGACCAGAAGGACTGGTGGAAAGATCTAGGCAGGAGTCACAACATTACAACAGTTTAATCGCTCCCATTCCCACTTCCTGCCCAAGAAATGTCCCCCCACAAATGAGCCACAATGCCTCTCACATTCATTACAGCCAAAAAATGTCTTGCATATGCAAAGTTCTCAAAGAAGAAAAGCAAATGTGTACTTTAATATTTAGGTAAGAGCCTAATCAAGATGTTGTATTTATTTATTGTTTTTGGCTGAACAGAGAAGGCAGCCAAAAATCAATTACTTTATTATTTCACCAATAATCTTCATAAAGTGTAAGATGGAGAACCACCTTTCATTTATTATTAAATACAAAACTGTGGCAGGTAGGGAGTGGACAGGGATTTTGTATTTTTCCTCTCTCCTAACATAGGAATAAGAAGGTACCCAATACACCTGACAACGTGCTTACTCAAAACAAGTCACTTCAAAACAGGGACTTGTCCACTCCTCCCTCAAAGCCACCAAACACGTTCACCCAAGGGGAAGCCACTAAGGGTTGCCAAACGCACCGAAATGACACAGCCCTAAAGTACACACTGATAGCAACCGGAAGGGTGTTCTAGGACGGGGACTTGTAAGCACATAGTGCTGCCTACAGTCTTTCACAGACATCCACTGCTGACCATGGAGAGACACAGAAGACTGGGCTTAACTGTCCTTGCTTGATTTAGCCAGAAGAGCCTGTGTAATAACCAGTGGCTGTACCACCACAAAGCAAGACCGAGAAGTTTGTTGACAGTAAGTCAGCTTCTACGCTTACATGGTTCTGTCTTCATCAGACAAATACTTGAAATCTTTGTAACCTTTGCTGTCACAAGAGACTATCTTAATGTCCATAGCAGTGATCCCGGTAAACAGATTTTCTCTGTCCTGTGAACACATAGAGCATTTCAGTACTGAACCATCCATCAGTTTCCACAAATTCACTAAAGCACAATACTTTGTTGTGGAAGAGCATTTTCATGAGCAGTTACACGCAAAGCTTATTGTGTCTTTCCAGAATTACCTGACATGCACAGTCCACATACGACAAGGCTGAAGCAGTTCTGCAGATAAGGCCTTTATGCTACTTTTATTTCAAATGTAATGTATATATAGACAGTTAACAAGCATGTGCTCTTCACAAAAAGATTCAGAAGATTAAACATGTTCATTAAATACAGCCTGAATTTTAAAAACTGTTTACTTTAAAGAGACAGAAGAGTAGCATTCCTCTCTGTTTAATAACATTGCCTGGCCTAAATCATCACACACCATTCCTTTCTTTTACTTATTCAGAGACAACAAATTCCATTTAAGTAATTAACAAAACTTTTGCAAACTAGTGTGTGCATACATAATAAGGGGAAGCAAAGTTAATTTGTCAGTCTAAGTCTAAAGATAAAAAGGATTGCTTTCCCGAAACTAAAAAGCTATTTATTGTGAAAGTTTTTCTAACAGTTAATGCAAATGAAAATCACATACTTTCTGATAAACATTTATGTTTCTAAACAGACACCGTTGCACTAGTAAATTATTCAGCTTGAACAAAGGACCTACACTGATTATATATAAGCTGCAGTAGGAGAAAAAATCTAAACCTTGACAAAAATAATTTTAAAAACATGAAGTGATATATCTTGTTGAGATATTTATGAATCTGGAACACCAACAAGAATGCCTAATTGCCATCGAGAGACAGAACTAGGCTGGCACTAACAACTGGATGATGCTGATGGAGAAAGGGCAGATTTAAGTTTGAGACAAGGAAGTGCCTTAAAGCAAGTGTAATCACCACATGAAAAAATGACACAGTGTCATTTAGCTCCTGCAGATATCAAATACAGCATAGAATTGACCATCTCCTTAACACTGTGGCCTGAAGAGAATGCAACTTCCTTTCCTAACCTCCGAGTTCTGCAATCAAAGAAAGCTAGGAATGAACCAAAGGGAGAGTTCAAATTCTTTTACACCACTTTTTAAAACAGCAGTGATGACAGGAAGCTTAAGATAGGGATATACGTCAGACTAAAGAAAATGAATCTTCTTACCTTCTGCAAACTTGGTCTCAAAATGAAACTGTGAAAGATCAGGTGCCCTGCCTACCTTTAAACTTCCTACTGATGCTTAGGCTTTCCCCTGAGTTTTCAGAGGCTGTCTCCTTCTCAGTGGAATGGACAAGTATACAGCTGGCAAACAGGCAGTAAGTGCTCTCAAAATTGTAGCACAAACTGAAGCACAGAGCAAGCACCCAACACTGGAATTCTGGAGTATGGCCTTCTGTTCACACCCATGTATTTTAGAGATTCAGCAACTGTGTACATTTCTGCTACGTTTTATTTTCCTCTGCTTTCAACTGCATCTGGTAAAGAAAGTGCAGGAGAGCAGGCGCCTAGCAACTGGCCCACAGGATGTTAACAAGCTGTACACTCTTCTTTTAATGAAAAGCCAGACAAATCCTACAACCCTTCCCTTCGAAGTCTTCCTAGACTACTCCTAGGAAGGTGTGGAGAGGACTCATGCAGACAACAGTTTCCACACAGAGTTACAATTTCAGAATCTCTGTCTGAACACCGTCTCATCAAATAAATGACATTCAACCTACTCTCTTTTTAGTACAACGTCCTCCTATGTAACAAATTGCTGCATAAATTTTAACACCCGAATAGTACAGTTTAACACTAGTAGACACAAATGTTTCTTCCCCGACAAACTAGTGAGGGTTGTTTTCTTCATTTAAGACCAAGTTAAGATACTCTATTAAAACACTTTAAGTTTTGATATAGTTTTTGCTCAGCGGGAAATCATGCACGAGGCAGAAATGCTAAAAAGCAAAGCAAAACAGAACCCAAGCAAACAGAGTCCCATTCCAAACGAGACCCTTCGTTCCCCAGTCCTGGAGTAAGGTCTGGAGTGAGACCAAGAGCACTTGCTCGTGCCTCGTGAAGCAGCAACTACTCCGATAAACAGGAAGAGCCAACACTCGTCCTGGCTTTTAAAACGTATTAAAAAATACTTTACATGGAAAATAAGCAACTCCTTAATAACGTTTTTCCGCGACAAGAAGAGCTGCATTTTCCACCCAAGTGTTATGTAAATGAGCGGGCAGGAGGCAGCCGCGAGGTCTGTTACGAGCCACTCAACCCTATAGAGAAAAAAAGGAAAACGGGGAAGCGGGGTGGGGGATGTTTGAAACCCTCGGGGCTCACAGCACCGCGGCCGTGCGCTCCGCTCCCAGCTTTGCACAACTTTCCGCCGCGGCAGTTCCGCTCGGCTCCCCGGGCGGGGACGGGACGGAGGGGTCCGAGCCCTCCGGCCCCCC
>VZRL01000184.1:1653830-1694607 GCA_013397895.1 Origma solitaria
CCGCGCGGTTCAGCCCGGGACAAGGGGGCGGCTGCGCGCCCGCCCCGCCTTTTCCCGCCTTGGGAACGGCTGGGGCCGCGGCGATACCGGCGCGATGCCGGCGCACGCCGCTCCGTGCCCGGCCGCTGGCGCTGGGGATGCTGGTCACCCTCGGTGCTTCCAGAAGCCGGGGCTCACCTGTCCCCAGCAGCGCTTTTGTCATTCGGGCTCCGGGCGCCGTGAACCCAGTAACGGGCGTGATGGTTACCCCGGCCCTGCTCTCCTCAGGCTAAACCGAGTATTAATTACAGAAGCCTCTGACAGTCACAGAATCGCTTCCGTTGGAAAAGGCCCCTGAGTTCATCGAGTCCAGCCTATCACCGAACACCACCATGGTGAACTGGACCATGACGCTAAGTGTCACATCCAGTCATTCCCTAAACACTTCCAGGGACCCCACCACCGCTCTGGGCAGCCCCTAACAATGTCTAACCACGCTTTCCGTGGAGAAATTCCTCCTAATGTCCAACCTAAACTTCCCCTGGTGCAGCTTAAGACTGTAGTCATCTTCTCACTGACCCTCCTTTCAGGCAGTTGTAGAGTGATATGGTCACCTCGAGCCTTCTTTTCTCCAAGCTAATCAACCCCAGCTCCCTCAGCTGCTGTCACGGGATATGTGCTCCAGCTTTCTGCAGAGCTGTGGCCATCACACGAGAGCCCTGCTGGGGCAATGCTGAATACACAGCGCTGTTCAACAAACAGCAAGGTAAAAATTGAATACTTAATTGTTGATCATTAAGTGTGTGGGATGGCTGAACGCAGCATCCAGCCTGGCTGCAGAGAAAAGTTTAGGCTTAAGGAAAAAAGGGGAAAAAAAAAAAAAAAAAGCAGTTTTGACTGTGTTGCCATCATAAAACCCATAAAACACGAGCAAAATTAAGGTTACTCATGTGCCTTAGGTCTGGCGTTACCTTTGAGTAGTGATCTTTGCCATGTCTGGGTATCCCCAGGCAGACATTGGCTGCTCTGCCCAGACCTCACGCCGGCTCTGAGCCACAGGCTGTCTGACTACACTAAAAGCTTTCCCATTGCACACTAGCTTTTTCCTGTCTGCTATTCAGTTTTAATTCTGCCTGTTGTTCTCCATCGTCTTCTGCTTGGTGTTTATTTACCCTTTCCTGCTACCTGATTTTTTTTACCTGATTTTTCTTTTCCCGTGTATTAAAAACAGATGTTTGAGGTCTCCAAACTTCTCCCATGTCCCCATTGGGACACCACAGCAGAGGAGCACTCACACTCTTGAGAGCTTCAGACAGGTCCCTTCCTCACCTGCTGAACTTCCACACATCCATTCCTGCCTAGCTGATGCTTTTTGTAACAAATTGGCAAGGGGTACTTTTGCAGACAGCAGCCTCCTTCACTAGTGAGCCCTGCTTCCCCACAGAACATCTCTCACCTTTTCCACAGAATGACAAAGCAGTCCTGCAATAATTATACAGGTAAATATACAATCAGGTAATTTAACTTTTTATTCCTGGAGCAGGCAGGAGTTAAGTCTGCATGAATAATATTTTCATTTTGGCAAGGGTTTTTTTTGTAAGTTTACAAAACCACGTGCATTTTTTGCCCTCTACAGAGGAAATAGCAATGCTAAAACTTTTGTTTCTACAGTATGGATCTCTGCCCCTTGAGCTAAGGTCTCTCTCCTCAGACCCTATTCATGTTAAGGGGTTACTGGTTTCTATTTCTTGGATCTATTGCTTATTCTTCTGGCTTTCCATTAATTGTGGTGTTCTCTCTCAGCCAGTTGAATAATAAATTCGCACAAAGGTCAGACATAACTGGGACACTAATACTGAGTACATATTACTTGGGAGTGAAGGAAAAAGTTGGCTGTCTAATCAGCGTAGATCACTGACAATGGCAGATGCATCGCTCAAGAAACAGAAAATCACTACTCTGCCAGCACTGATGATAGTGCTCAGACTGGCTGTGGATTTAATGAGCATGTTACGATTTTTTTTATTAGTCACAGATTAAAATGGTTCCGTGCATAGTCTTTAATGGAAATGTGGTCATGACTGACTATACTTCAAACAGTAGGGATAAAAATAGGAATTGTACTGCAGATCAATGCATTGGCAGAACTAATCACACTGTCATATGCCAGACTTGAATGCCACCACACAGACAGTTTCAATAAAACTTACTTTAAAAATAACACACAGAACAATTTTAAGTGGAACTGTATTGTTTTCAGCATACAATCCAGTGAGAATGCAAAAAACCTTGCCAGAGGTTATTACTGTGCATGAAGTCATGACAGAGGAAGAGGAACACTGGGGCTTTTAAGCACTCTGCCTAGAGGCTGAAGTGCCTGTTGTCTGTCTGGATGTATTTTCTTCCCGTCGTGTTTTTAATCTTGATGGACTACCACCTGTACCAGAAGTTGGTATTAAGCTTAAGGGCAAGACTGCAATCTATCAACAACCTTGGTAACTGCAAAGATTCTATGCTAAAAGACATAGAAAAATGAGATGGTGATTTGAAAATGAGAGTTAGCGAGGAGAGAGACAGTACATGCATGAGTAACAAATCTGCTATAGAAAAGTTATTAT
Source organism: Origma solitaria (assembly GCA_013397895.1). Classification (NCBI taxonomy): domain Eukaryota; kingdom Metazoa; phylum Chordata; class Aves; order Passeriformes; family Acanthizidae; genus Origma; species Origma solitaria. The sequence continues at coordinate 1,656,428 of VZRL01000184.1, forward strand.
AGAGGAAAGCTGACCCTGTATCATACTATGTTATCTTTAAAATGCCATAAATAATAAGGTGAAATAACCAAATGAAAGGAGCATATTCAAAGACTAAACTACAATTTTAAAATCTGCTTAATTTGCCCATATTTCTGGTTTTATCCAGGCATCTATGATAAATTTTGTAAGCTGTTTGCAGATAAAGGGAAAACAGAGGATTTCTTTTTGTGGGAAAACATGGACCCAAATGATGGTAGTGCTGAAAGAGGCCTTCTGCACAAGGTTTTGACTATGGCAATTTAAATTTAAATGCTTACTTTTTAGAGATTATTTTCCCCAAGTGTTTACAAGTAGGTATATCCTAATGGCCAGCAGTGCTGTACATCCCACTGCTTGCAGGAATGAGAATCGAAACTGAGCTCTGTCTCGGGCTAATGTTTCAGCTTCTCTAACCTGCCCATACCTGAGGCTCCACGTGTCAGGGTTTGGGATGGGGGAGGCAGACACCCCACATAATGGTGTCATCAGTGGTGCACACTTGTGCGGGTCCTGGACTCAGGAGGGTTTTACTGAGGCAGAGTTTGTGCCTGAGAAACAGACCCTTTAGCAAGACTTCTGTGAGGAGGGAGTTATGCCAGACACTAAGTCCTGGCTTGCAGCATAGTACTTATCCATGTTTTGGATCCCCCGCCAAACACAGGCCAAAGCTGTGGGGAAGCTGTGCTGTTGTACTGCTGGTGTAGGAGGTAGGCAATGGAGCAGGGGACACTGGATCAGCAGCTGTCTTAATCACAGCTTCTTCTGCTGGGTGAGAAAAAAATCTCAGGAGCAGACAAAAGGTAGTAAAAGGGGTGAGATAAGCAAGCCACAAGGGAATAGAGCCACACTTTTTATTGTTAGTGAAATACAGATTGGTTAATCCATCTCAAACTTCACCCTTTGAGCTGCAGTGCTTAGGCTACACACGGGCCGTCAAAACCTTGCTTAAAATTAAATCTACCAATTCAGGCTGCCTGCTGCCACTTCCTAAATGGTATGAAACATCCTCTCTATCTGCTTCGTGAAAAGACATGACTGACCTGAGGTAAAGAAGCAAAGAGCTCCTTTTTCTGATAGGCAATCTTCTGAGCAAAGACACAGTTAGTTCTGCCTTTAATTTCCAAGAAATGAAACTGCTGTCCTGGCTGACCTTGGGAAGGTCATTTTAAATACCCTGTGTGATGGAACTGAAACTGTCTCCTTCCCAGCAGACAGACATTTGGTTTGTCTCTCTTTTCTTGCTGTTCTTTTAAAGAATGTTTTTGGAGTCACTGGTAAGGCTTAATTCAAATTTCTCCCATGGTACTGTGACGTTTTGTGTAAGCACACTGCACCAGACTTAGACAATAACATCATGGTGGTAGGTAGAACCCACTGCTTTCAAACAAAATAGAGGGGATACAACAGAAATAATAACAAAAAAACAAGAATTAAAATCTTCTTTCATCTTAATTTCTGTAGGGAACAGGTCATCATGAACATACTGAGCTCAGAGTTACAATGTAAATATTCCGTTCAATAAAATGAACAGATAAAGAAAAAAAGAGCTATACAAGATCTCCTGTTCAAGAGATCTAAAGGTCTAACACTTCCCAGCTGCAGATAAAAAGCCTGGAAAAGAGACAAAATTTCCAAGATATATAAAGCAAATTTTCATGGATGCAGTCAAAGAACTGGATCCTATTTCTCAAGCCTCCTCCCCACTTGGGAGACAAAGGGAGTAAATTTACTGTAACAAACATCAATGAAAGTTTAGCCAGACATAACTATACCAGTCCCAGGATCTGACTGCAAGTAAAGGTAACGGACAATGCTGCGACAGCATCGGCTCAAAGAGCTGATAGCACAGATGATCTCATCAACATGAAATTTCCATCTCGAACCCTAGGTCTTGGTTACAACACCATCCTATGGATATCTATATATAAGTTCCATAGCAATAATATCATATCAGAGAGGGTTTGTGAATTCTTACCCTGACACAGGCAAATGGCCTCATTTTTGATACTTACAGAGATGATACAATGCAAGACCTTTGGGCTCTTCCCCCCCTTATTCTATTGCTCCATTTCTGCTCATTCTGTTATAGGTAATGTAATGGTTTTAGTAGAAGTACCTTATAAAAGAAGAGAAGCAGTACAATCAGTGAGAAGACTGGCAAAAGACCGTCTGTACAAATACACTAGTTTCAATGATAGAGTTAATTCCCTTTGTATGTCTGGCTGTAGGTTAAAGCAAATATAACTAGAGTTAAAACAGCCCTGGCCTAAGTGTACCACATACTGATGCATTAATTGGCTTTTAATACGAAAGTGGTTTTCTTTTTGCACTGAATGCAAAGTGTACTTTTAAAGGACACAGCTTTAAGCAAAAACATGGGGTTTGGTGAAATGTTTGGAACTGAACCACAGTTTGACCTGACCTATGCAACATTGCAGGCTCACGTCTCCAATCTTAGAAACCTTACAGGCTGGTATTTCAGTCCATCACTACTACTAACACCTGTGATAAAGCACTCAAGTGAACCAATTTCAGAGTGTTCTCCAAATCCACACCAAAACACAAAGTTTGTCAGATCCATCAAGGCCATGATTATACCAGGACTAAGCCAGCACTAGAAATAGAATTAATTGTACCCTAGCAAAATCAACGCAGACATAGCAAGGATAGTGCAGATCAATGTATTGGCAAAATTATATTGGGCAGCTTGCCTGAAAGCTTGCTGCTCACAAGCTTTGTCAGTCTCTTGCTGCTGTTGGACTTGAAATTCTTTGCAATAAAAAGAGAGCTCAGGTATCTAAGAGTAGCTAATTGTCTTATAAAAGCAACAGAGGGGGAAAATTCACACAGGAAGGCATGTAGTCTGTGCCTTTGGCAAGTACTCGTTTACAAAACATCAGCCTATTTATAGTATTTGTCTAAGTGTGTGCTTGAAGTTGAAAGTGTTAGTAACTTTCTTCTATAATCTATATTTAGCCATGGCAGCCTGACTCTCATGGTAAGCAACGAAGGTTTGGTGGGAGCAAATCCTAATAAGGTATTCCCCGGTATTGAAAATAACTGAGTCACAGCTCTAATATTTAAACTATTTCTAATTCCATTAAACAACAGTTCATAGGAAACCACTGTGGAAACCTGGTGGTAACATGACTGTTTTCTGCTATGGATTGATCTTAGTGCTGAATAACCCCACACCATAGCAGAGCCCATTTTTTTCCCCCAGAAATTTCATTAAATTCTTGTTCATGTCTTCAGAGGTAGTTCTACAAAATTTAAGAATCATTTCTTGACGTAAATCTGAATGCCTATATTTAATTTTTATTTCAAATACTATCTGGAGCTGTCCTGCTCTCCAATAAATATTTTGTTCAACCTTTTTTCTGTGGCCAACAACAGCCCTCGCCCAATGGCTGCAGTTTATAAAACAATTACTCAGGTTCTGCAAAAAGGTTTGCACAAATGTAAAAAAGACAATCTTGGGGATAAAAAGTCATTGGACTCATATATTCAGCTAAATCGGAGAATACTTACTTTAACAGGTGACACAAAATTCTCATCAATTAAAGTTTTTGGAGCCATTTGTACTTTTGATTGTAATTGTGTGTCTGTAAAGTGGTACACTGACATTTTAGCCCACTGCCACCTGGTCCTCCAAACTAATAATGTCAGTGGAATGAGGTTAAAGGAACTTCCCCCAAAGTCTGCCTGAGACAGACAGCTCTCAATTTATCTGTATTAGGCTATTTGTACTTCCCTGGAGTGGCAACAGTATCTCATCAAATTCTTGACTTTGAGTCTTTTCTGAGATTACATTTTACAACTGAAACCACTGGCAAATTAATATAGGCCTAGAATTTTATTTCCAGTACTTTTCATGCTCTCCAGTTAGTAACTTGTTTCCTGTGTTGGGTTTTTTTTCCCGTTGGGAACTCATTCTTATTTCTCCCATAGCTAAGCAAATCTAACTCTCCCGTGACTGAAGAAAATAGTCAGTTTCTGTAGTTGTGTTGCTGCTGAATAAACTGACTTTAACTACTTATATTTCAATAATAATATTTTAATTACACATATACATACAGAAAGGGAGAAAAGGCATAAGAGCAACTTTTAAAGTACTTAGCTGTGTACTAGAAAAATCAAGATATAGCTGTTACACAGAATTGGACAATACAAACTGAAAACTATACAAATTTGGCAAGCCATATTAAAAAGGAATAATCTTCCTTTCTTCATGGTGTTTTCCAAAATAATAATTTTGGTTAGCCAGTCCTGCGGCTACCCTTTTTTATTTAGCTTTGGCAAGGGCCTTAAGGAAAATGGAAAGACAGAAAGGTTTAACATTTTATACTAGCTCAGTGCTCTTTGGGATATTTTTTTCAACAAATTAGAAACAATTTGACAGAAAGTGATTAAACATTATAATGAAGAGGGACTTCTGCATGGCAGGGTTAAAGCCCTGTGTTACACTCTATGGCTTCCTCTAGAAAATGCTCTTTCTCCTCAGGTAAACCCATATCACGTTAAGTCCAGCAGCAATGAAATGCATCAGGAAATAGAAACATTAAGCACATAAGGATGCTAAACTTTGAAAGTATCTGCACCCAAGTGCCCAGCTTCACAGAGAGAATTCCCAAACTTTCTTTTCCAAGGCAGAACCAACAGACATTACCTGAGGAACTAAGCAGACAGCTGTGGGTTTATTCTCCATAGCATCACTTTGCTGTAGGTAGGTGGCACAAAGTTTTCCAAAAGAGAGTAGTGTAGAGAGCTAAATAGGCTCCTAGGGATCAAGGAGGGATGATCCCCTGGTTCAAGGGGGGGGCAGGGGGGCGGAAATGATACCATGAATTTGTATTGAATCCTCTCTTTTTCCCCTGAAAGATGAAACCCTGAAGAGAGAAGGTGTTACAGCCCTAATAATTGCTATGATAAATGATCCCTTCAGATTATTATGTTTCGTCCATCTTACATGTACAAGTTAGCAGTGCGATATAAAGCCTCTTTCCAGAAGAGGAAAGCTAGAGATCTTCAAATGTAAGTGGGAAAGATGGTTTTGAAATTTAAAAAAAAAAANNNNAAAAAAAAAAAAAAAAAAAAAAGAGAGAGAGAAAGTGAAAACACATTTTTTATTCCCTAGTGCTTTGTAAGAGTTATTCTGAAGGTCATCAGCACTTTCAGAGGTGATGGTTCTGTGAAGGCTATATTATGCTATGTAAAATGCTTTAAAAGTTTTAATTAAAGAAATCAGACTGAAAGCAGTTTCTTATTAGAAGAAAAAAGTAGTCTCAGGGGCCTGAGAGGCAAAGCTGAAGACAATTCCAGGATGTTCAGAGGCAGTCCAAATAAGTCTTCAAAAATGTAAAGGATTCTTATATAATTGGATCCTCTTATTGACCCTGTTATTATAAATGCCAATTGTTTTTATTTTTTAAATATGTATTTTAAAAATATTTTTAAGATGTATTTATGGGAATCAAACTGTTAGACTGATTATCCTCAAATATGGATCTCATTAGCAAGGTGTTACCACGGCTCTCTTGACTAGTAGATGGTATTCCTGTGGGTAATATTAACAGCTGTAATCAGAGACTGTTAACTATTACCCAGATTAAATAGCTTGTCATTCAGATTTATGTAATTGAGGGAGAGGAAATAAGGATGAATTCCCTTCTAGCATTCACAGGTCAAATATTTATTGTTGCTTGGTGAGTATAATGGGCTTGAACGACGTCATAAGCTTGAACAAAGGCAAGATAACATAACATCTCTTCTGTAGCTCTGCCCGGTTCAGGTTCTTCACTGTTTCTATCAAGCAAAGCAATGAGCCTACACATGTTATTTTGCAGAATTACCGTTTTGCAGAAGCACTACTAGAAAACAACAAAAATTCCTCAGCCAGAGCATCTTCTCAATTGTCATCTTCACTGATGCTCAGAAGGCCAGTGCCATCCAATAAAACTTCTCCTAAATCAGCAAGAAACTTAAAGATCCTTGTTATTTACAGAAAAAAAAAAAAAAGCCTAGAGTTAGAATACTCAATCAGTTGCATGAATATTAATAGTGCTGAGTGCCTTAATCTAGATAGTTCTCAAAATTTGCAAGTGCTGTTTGGCACTGTGCTCATCAGGCCTTCTGGGAGTGTGCCTCAGTGACACAGAGCTGAAAATGCTTGCTACAGGTCAGGAAAAGCTCTTGCTAGTTCCTGACACTGCTCGCAGTACCTCTGTGCACCATTTAGCAGTAGAATTTGGAGTGGACAGGAGTAGGAAAAACCACAAGCTCCCACATACAAGGCTGTGGAGGAAAAGCAGCATGCTAAGGCTCAGCATACAGCATCATTGCTTTCCTGTGGGTGCTCAGGTTGCAGCAGGAACCTTTCTTTCAGCTTCTGATTTGGTGTGTTAATGATGCTGTACACACAGCGTGATGCTCCCTAGCAACTGCTGCTAGACAGGCGTGGCCTTCTGGATTCTTGTTAATGCTGCTACCGATAAAAAACCCATCATATCACTGTCCGATCAGCTGGGCGAGCCAATCTGAAAACGTAGAATCATTTTCAGAGGGCTGGTTTTTCATTCAAGGATAGAGGAGTAGTAAAAAATGCTTTGAAATCTCATGCAGTATTTAGGACCTCACTATGAAAAGTCAGGTCTGTGTTAGTTTTGCCTCCTGACTTGGCAGCAGAAACACAGGCTGGTCTTTCCCCCACACAATTGCAGAGGACAGGGCACTGAGTGTCGTGCTGCAGTTTTGGTGCATGCCAGCCCTAGGGGCCCCTCTCACCTCCTGCTGCACAGCTCTATCCCCACCCTCACTTCAATAGCTGCTTTTTGTACGGCCTTAATAAAAAACAGATCAGAAATAACCCGTTCTTAGGAGGTTTGTTTTGGAGCCCAGTCAGCTAACTGCTCCTTTTTCTTCCATGATGTGGTGATGCTGGGGGCTGCTATGCTGAGCCCACCTGAGAACAAGTGACCGAAGAAGCAGGAACTTGCCATATCCAGCCCACAGTCAAGCCTAGCACAGGGCAGGTTGTGCTTCAAACAGCTTCCCAAAGGCTTCACTCAGCTCTGTAAATGGTTGTTAAATCAAACGTAACACAGAGGTTCCTGAGCTGTTGGCAGAAGTCACGTTGACCTTACTAGGGCTATGACTTCACCCATTTAAATAAAAAGGCAATCCAATATGTCATGCAGTGTCATCATCAGCTTGCCTGTCCCATGGCTGCCACAAAGCCTTCCAAGATGGATATATCCTGATCTTCTAATGCAGAAGCTGAAAGACCATACATTTCTTAGCTTTTACTTTCTTGCAAGAAAGAAAATGTGAAACTCCTATCGGTCACTTGGATTTTAAGCTCCTGATGTTCAGGGCTGAGTCTCTGACTGGAGCAGGGGGAAGCTTGTGCCATGAAATTCAAGTTTGTTCCATGTCCTTTGGATCTGAGATTTACTTTCACCTCTACTTTTCTTTCAGTGTTCATATTCCATACCTTTTTTTTGTTATACCTCCAAGAAAGTCATTCAATATCTTCCGATAAATGCTGAATTACATACTTACATCTATGTTCGTGCTTATTTCAGAGATCTGTAGTTGTACTTCCTAAAAGCTCAACTACATCAACAGAATTGCACGTGCAGCTCTGATGCCTGAAGGTATTTACCAAGTCAGAGGGAGAGATTTATAACTCTGACTTCAATGGTGCTACACTGATTTACATCAGCCAAGGAGCCTCTGTGTGCTTTTTAGAGTTATCTGCTTGACAACTTGTCCATCTTTTCATGTGGCTCAGCTATTTTGTGTTCTTGGGCTCTAACCTTCTGCACATTAGTGGGTGTCATGGTAACTAAGGCGCAACCACATGTAGTAGGCTAGCAAAAAAACCAGAACTGCTGAAGGTTAAAAAGTAACTGGAGGAAATATTTCAGTAATGTAAAAAAAGAAAACAAACCTCCCCCATCCCCAAACATGACAGACACTCCAAACTGAACTTTGTGTGTTTTTTTGGTAAGTTAACCCAGTGGCAGTAAATGAGTAGCACAGCTGGAACATCTAACAGCAGTGTGATGGTTCAGTTAGGCATGTTGGCAAGCAGCAGAGTATGGGTTCAAATTTGGGCAGTTCTTTTGCCTACATAGGAAGGAGGCTGAAGACAGCAAACTCTGGAAATGTTTAGGTTCGTGTTTTGACAGGTGTCTGTGGCCAGAGAAGTAAAGATGAAACTTGCCTTTGCACAACTAGGATGTGGATAAAATGTTTTTACAGCACTTGTTCCCAACAGGAATATAGAAAGTGCAGTGGGAGCTTGCTGTGGTGTGAGTTTGAGAAGCTGTAGGGTGGAATGTGCTTTAGTATGACCCACCAGGTGGCTGAGGTGGAGGCTGGTGATGGGGGGTGCCTCAGCAAAGAGGCTCATTGTGAACTGTAATGCAGTATGTTATGTGCTGAGGGATCACAAGTCTCAAAAGTACTCATTCAAAAAAAGCCCTGGCTCATTATTCAAATACTCTTAATGTACTGACTTCTAGAAAGCCTAAAGATACGTGGAAGATGAGGAATAAGCCTGGCCTATAACTCCTAGAACTTGGACTTTCACCTGTACTGAGATCCTCTGGCCATACCCATATGTCTTTGAGAAACAGACTTTTCCCAAGTGCATAGAAGATGGTACACAGGAGGGATCTTCATAACTGCAGGATCTTAGGGATGTTAGAAACTCTTCTAAGCATGTCTCAGCAAACAAATGTCTCTACTTTAGCCAGCAGCTGATGGTAATTCAGAGTTCCTAGCTCATGGAGGGAAAGTGAGGTTTCTTCAGAAGAAGTCTTAGAGTAACAAGTCCATCCTTATCCTAGGTTACTTAGCCTTTTTTATTCATAGTGTTTCTTATATCTGCTTTGCATTTGTCTAGCTCCAGCTTTCATCCATTGAATATTTTAATATTGCCTATAGATTCAGTAGTGCTGTATGGTGAAAATCTCCCAGTGTTGAGACATATAAAATGCTACAATTTCAATTGGAATGTCACATGACAAGGCAATATCTGAAAAATAGAATTTTTTTTTCATATATAAACATTTTTCACTAAGGCACATTTGTATTTGGAGAATTGCAGTCTTTGTCTAAGGCATCTGTCTGAAAATATCTTCTAATGGCATCCAATCAAAGCACTCTAGAGCTCTAGGCATATTCAATGCTGAAAGAACATTTACAGGGGTGAGGAGCCTGAAGAGCTTCTCGCAGGTGCTGTAATCAGAGCCCTTTTCTCTTTCTGTGTTAGTCACTTTCAAGCTGAACAATTTGAAATTACTGTGTTGTTCTGGGTTTTTTTCACAATAAAATTAGCAACTGCTCTTCTTACTTTCTATCAGTCACTAGAAACTACATGCCTATATATAAAGGAAGCTATCATGATGTGTAGATGTCATCTAATTTCGGTGCCTTTTTATGGAATAAGAATTTATTGAGACAGCAGTTGGATTCTTTGGTTCGTGCTTTTCCCCTCCCTCTTCTCCTGGGCTATTACACCAGGGTCTTTCTGCACACTGCCTTTTGGATGTGAAGTCAGCCAGCCTTGTCTTCCCACCTATCCCCATCCCAGTATTTCCCTTGGGTTAATTGCCCACTGCCTTCAACAGTACAGGTGGACACATTTGCCTCTACCTGAAGCACATTGGTTTAGGCATGATCTTGGGATTGAAAATGTGTAGATTTAACTGGAAAAGAGTAACAACCCTGTTGGTGTTTTCTTAAAACTAATGATGAATACAGGCCTAACCATGCTAGTGCAATCTGTGTATATAGATCTTCTTCTCCCTCATCTGCTTATAGACATCCTGTGACTCTGTCTTTCAAATGCTGCTGGTGCTGCAAATTTGAAATATTCTCTCTGCCACTCTTAGCTGCTCTGCTCAGGCTGAATCCTGTCAGTAATTCCCTGCACTGACAGATCAGGTGCTCAAGCTTTTGGGTTGGGTGAGAGGAGGTGCAGAGCTCTGCTCTGGAAGCTGTGTGACCACCCACCCTGGCTGCCCAGGGGGGCAGGAGTGTAGCTGGAAAATCACCACACTGCAGCTCTGGGAAGTGACTCTACCTTGGGGAAGGGGGTGGTATAATGCCTCAATTGCCTTTGTCTCAGAAAAAATGAATTGAATTCACAACTGGGTGGTGATTTCAGTATCCTTTGTATGGGTGGAGTGACAGAGCTTTAAGCCATGTTTCTGCTTCTCCCCAGTTCAAACCTAGAAGGAGTAAACCCAGCCCCAGTATAACCTGGCACAGACTCTATCCAGCTCTGAATTATTCCCTGCTGGCAGAAGAGACAGCCAAAGCTCCCTGCTGCAGCCCTGTGCCACTCCCTATGGATAATCTGGTTGCAGAGTGAGGTGAAAGGGGAAGAAAAACAGAGCAGCAAATTATGCCAGGAGGAAATCTTTGTTATATTTATAAGGCAGCTGGGTTAGGAGCCAGGGAGTGAGATGCTCATGTAGTAATGGAATAAATTCTATAAATGTAGTTTAGAATGGATGGGAGGACGCAAATAATTTATTTGTTTTATTATTTTTAATTTCAGCTTTATATTTGAGTGTAAAATATTTTGTATGCACAAATGCAAGAATATGCGGACCAAAGTAAAAACAATATATGTTAATTTCATATTAATCTGAAAGAGGTTAGAAGTTTATTGCTGGAAAATCACTAGGGGAAGTGATTTTTTTGAAGCAAAAAGATTCAGGCCATGTCTGTCTAGGATCAAGGACTGTGTTAAGACAGCCAGCAGAGAAACATCAGGAAAATAAATAAGGCACAGAATTGCATGCAAGAAAACAGCAAACAAAACCATAAATTTGTTGTCCAAAGTAAGACAAGGGTAATGAGACTAGCAGCTACTGGGAATAAAATGCTAATGTGTGTGGATGAGGTCAAAACTCTAGAAAGGATTTCTAGAAGAGAGGAAGAAATCATTAGGCTTTTGTACATGGCATTTTTAATAGACTAGGAGGAGGAAACAAGGCAGATACTGGGTAGGGCAAAGAGATGAAGACCTACAAACTACTTTGAATCAGCTCTCCAATGTAATGTGGAAAAGACCCTAATGATAAAATTGTAGATGTCCAACCAGTGTGTCTCCTGTGGGGACAAACTCCCCACTGCTCCATGCCTTTGTGAAGTTTAATGAATGGGGGCAGGCAGAGATGGGATGCAGTGAGCCAGGCAGGGACTGTGCCAAGGCTTGCTTGTCAAGTCATATTTGCCACTGTACTGCAGGGTTAGAGCTTGAGGGGGTCTGGGACTGACTGTGGAGGCACTTGCCGAATCCCCCCAGGCAGGTGAGTCCTTGGGGCCACCCTGCCTGGGCATCATGAGGGGACAACATGGCTGCAGCTGGGGAACCCCTGCTTGGGTCACAGGGGTTGCATCGGGGAGCAAATTGGCTCCAGAGCTGGCATCACTGAATTGTCAAGTGTCACTGATTTAAAACATGTTTTGGTTGATTTGGTTATTTTTGATTGGATTTTCTGGTTTGGGTGTTTTTCTTTGGTTGGTTTTTTCGTTTGGGTCTTTTTTTGGCTTGGGTTTCCCAGAGGTACACAAATGTAGTTGACTTTCCCAGTTGATAGTTAATGACACAGGGATGGGAGGGAAATGAATCACCAAGGCTAGAGGAAAACTTATTTTCAGGAGAACAATAATGCCATATATCAACAAAATTTTTTGTTCTGTCACTTGATAGCTCATTGGCCATGAGGCACCATCTTGGGATCTTTGTAGACTGAGAGCAATGGCCTGTCTACACCTGAGTTATTTAAAGATAAAAAAGGGCTTTGTGATTCTTGTATGATAATCACAGAAAGAGTTCTATAGAGATGAATGGAAGCTGGATTGAGGCCAAAGCCATCACATGCCTCTTTGTAGTAGTTGCATAAACAGAGGATGAGTAGATAATTTCCCGCTCTCTTCTGCTCTTGTCTAAGATCTGTCTTGTCATAGATAATTATAAATCAAAAATAATGAACTTCCCCTTTAACGCATTTGAAACTTTGGTATGAAGTGGTGTAAACAAGTTCTGAAGTCTAGTATATGGGAGCATTAAACTTAATTATTAATAGATAAAAAACTCTTCATCAAAAACTGAGGGAGACGTTTGGGCCTGGTAGTATTTTATACTAGCATGTATATCCATAAATAGTAATAACTTGAGGGTCCTGTGACTAATCTTGTGTTCACAGAATAGATGTACTCTGTGCAAAATAAATAAAACAGAGATGAGCTAGTTTAGTGTGCTGCCTGCCTGGACCTATGAGTCCTCCCCCAGATCTCAGCTCTTCCCGTGCTCCTGGAATGCACAAGGATAATACTTCAATTCATGCCTCCTTCTGGTTTGTGCTTTCAGTTCAGTGATTTGGCTCAAGTGAGGTAACACAAGGATCTGTCCTTTTTAGACTATTGTGTTTTATGAGTGGACAAGTTCTGCTCTTATATTTTCGAGTTTTCTTACAAAGCTGTTCACAACACTGAAAACTGGAAAGAATTATCTATGGTTATTTTAAGTGTTAGCAGTATAGTTAACCTTTAGCATTTAAATTTCAGCAAAGAGGCCTTTCATTGTTCATGCGTTTTCTAAAAATAAATCTCTTCTGTGAATCCAGCTAATGCATGGCTGTACAAATCCTTGTTTTCCTCTAGGGTTATAAAGTCCTTATTATATATCCACTTAATTACTTCTCCTTCATTACCCCTTTATCTGCATACTCTGGCAGTCACAGCTCCCCAGGCAGTGAAGATCACTGCACCTATACCATTGCTATTTACCCCTATTGCATTGTCATCCAAATCCTGGATGAGCCACGTTCAGAAAGATTTCCTCTTTACTATTCCATGAGTCCTGTTTTCCCCTCTGAATAATGCCAAACCTCTTTGATAGGTCTGGCTGCATAGTGACTGAAAGAAACAAGGCTTCTTAAATAAACCTGCTTCTGGAAGTGGCTCAGTGATTTCTTCTATTTTAACTTCCTTTACCAACACCATACAGCCTAGTGGATAAGAAGTATTTCTTTTTCCCCCAGAAAATGCTTGTATTTATTCCAGGCAGTAAAAGGTTTCTATCTTTTTGTTCTTTCTTAAACTGCCCCTATTTTGCTATAAAATATTAGGATTTATTTAAGTTAATATATTGGGAAAGTAAATGCTGCAGTTAGAGAGTCAGGCCCAGCCTTGCAGTCTGTGCTGAAGTCCTGCTTGAGGAAAATGGACAAAATACAAACTGTGTGTGTAATTTTCATTGCCTTTACAGGAATATTCTTGTATAATTTGGACTGGTCTGCATGACTAGTCAGGCTGAAGATTATACAGCTCTGGTGTGCTGTGAGAGTCAAAACAACACGCTCCCATGTAGGTATGGTCTGTGGGTGACCCTCTCTTGGGAAGAGTTGTGCTCAGGCTATGGTTCTGAGCAGCCTCATGCCCTAGGGCGATAACCCTTACAGCAGCCCCACAGCGGCAGCGAGCCCCAGAGCGAAGGGCAGCGCTGCTCCCCACAAAGTGTTTGGTACCCCTTTGCTTCACTCGGTTGGTACCCACCGAGCCTGGGCCAAACCCTGGGGAGCAAAGAGGATAATCCCAGTGTGTCTTGGGGAAAGAGCATTCCCCTTCCCACTCGTGCCCCTGTGCTGCAGGCACTGCTGCCGAGGCAAGCTGCCCCAGCCCCGGCTCCTTCTCTCGGCACTCCGAGTCACGGTTCGGTGCGGGAGATGCACTGTGCAGCTGCAGGTCAGGACTGCCTCCTGGGGGTGGCAGTCACAGGAGCGTTTCTGACCGGAGCTGGATGCGTCTAGGCAGAGAGAGCTAAGTGGTGCCTTGAGCGGAGGTATGGCCGGAGGAGACCCCAGCAAACCAAAAATGCTCCTTTACTGAAAGCTGGGCAAGATTCCAGCCACTGCCTGGGAAGACCCTACTTTGGTGCGTAATTCACCTGTTTATAATCGTTTACTGGACTTGTGAGATCCTGCTCAAAATGAGGCCAGAGAACTGATCCAGTACAAAACTGATCCAGTACAAAACCAGACCTGAAGCAACCTCATTGGAAGGGCGTGGGAGTCTGTCGTGTCAGAGCATGCTGCTACTATTTTCTTGTCACTGATATTCACAGAAAGTATAACTTAAGCTATTCTTAAAGCCAAAGCAGAGAGTAAGTGCTCGGCTTGCATTTCCTTGTGTGTTGCTGCTAATGGTGCAGGATGTGTCCTTTGCTCACCCCTCAAACCCACTTCCAAACCAGATCTCTCACGACCCCTTTCAGCCTTCCTTTAGTGCACATTTGAGGATCCCCTGGTCTGTGGATCAGCATGATGGTACTCACAGGGGCAGAGTGGGGCAAGAGTGAGTGCCTGGAGACAGGGGAGTAACCCTGTGGTACTCCCCAAGGTGCTGCAGCACTTTCCAGGACTGTGTAGTCATGTCCTCTTTTGCACCTCCCTTGAGAACCAGACAAACATTGCCCTAAAATGCAGATTTCAATGTCTGTACCTTAGACAAGTGTCTGGTTGATGTGGTGCTTAGGAAAGAGAGAGAAAGGGGTAACTAGTTTCTGCCTGGTCATTGCTGTGATGCTCTCGTACTGATATTGTTGGAACATTCAAAGCATTAAATAGAATAAACACTGTCTCAAGCTTTCTGGATACCCCCAGGCCATTATACTCCTCTCTAATGAAATTGTTTGTTGCAAAAATAGATAAAAGTAATGCTTTTCTTTATTAATATTTTCTAAATCTCTATTTGGAAATACATCTCTCTTTTTCTTTTTTTTTTCTTCCTTTTCCCTTAAATCCACTGAAAATTACTTTAGCAGGTTTATCAACTTGAAGACTCCCATTTTAGTGTTTTAAGTGAAATAACCTGAAAAATGATTGATCATTACAGAAAGATGACAACAGTCACTCAAGGACAAATCATGGGAGTAATTCACTAGTTTCCCTAGAGTCAGAATTGGTCTATGGATATAAACAATCTGAAATACCCCAACAAAAATATAATTAAATAGAAAGCAGCTCTAATTTTGGTTTTAGGCTTTTTTGCCTGAATTTTAGAGAGCTGATGAGAGTAAGATGTCTATGTACCATATACAGCTGTGTATATCTTCTAAGGCCTGAGTAATTGTGATATCAATAACAAGTAATTAGCCCCCATTGACTTGAGTGGATTAGCAAGACTATGGGAAAAACAGAACCTGTAAACACTAAAAACTTAGTTAGAACAAGTTGTTTAAAATCTCAAATTCTTATATACAAGTAAGTAATATTGTGACTTTCAAATATTTACATCACAAAATCGTTTGGAACAGCTATTTGATAAAAGTTAAATATACAGCCATTTCATAACAGAAAGTTAACAGAAGTTCATTTTATAGCCCCTCAATGAATTTAGCTTTACAAAAAATTATTTTTTTAATCTCAGAGCAAGAGTTATCTATGAATCTATAACTTATGCTTACCTCGAAATTAAAAGAACGTTCCTTTTTCTGGGGTTAATGTTAGGATTATGTGCTTTATAAGTGCAGGACACTTACAGAATTAATTAAGTGCTGGCAATTTCAGCAACTTTATGTTTGTAACTTTATGCAGGAGTTATTTTGATTTTGTTTAGATGCTGATTTTTAACATATGTAGGAGAGATGTTGGTTCTTAATTACCCTTCTTATTACTTATGTATTTCTGAAACAAATTCTTCTTTGGATCTGTAGCTTTTCTGCAGGACAAAAAGGTCTCACACTGTAAATTAGATGTCAAATTGTCTTGAAGTGCTGGATAACTACTGAAATTATTGGAGAAAATAGAAGAAGAGGTAACAGTTCCTTAGGGATCATCACATTTGCTAAACATTTTAGAACAGTCCATAGCGGAGCAGACTTTCTGTTTGCATGCTTCTTCTCATTTTCCACTGAGGGATGATAACTTAAGTTATCAGTTCCTAGTAGATGTTGCAAGATGATAGTGAGATGGGTTGGCTCAGATCAGGCTGACAATGAGGATATTACAACAGAGGCTTAAATACTGTGTAGTAGATGGTGATAAAATAATTTCTAGAGTCTGCTGCTATCTTATCTGCTGTCTGGTTGCTCTCCTTTTTATTGTGTGGGTTAGAGGACCTGACTGAATAATTTAGGGAAAGTGAAGGTGCATCAGCAGAAGGTATAAAGTTAATACTCATGCACTGGAATATTATGATGTTTTGCCTGTATTAATGTAGGTGTGAAATGGTCTAAATCCCTTGCAATTCAATCCACCTACAAAATTAAAATACTGAGGCAAAACTGCACAAAAGGAAATGACCAGGAACTGATGATGAGTGTAAAACAAACAGGAGAGTGAGGGCTGCACGGGAGAGCAGAAGACAAAAATACCAAATGGGGTGAGGAAGGAGAGGGGCCCAAGCAGTGCCCATGGTGAAGCTGCACCCCTGAACCCAGGGGTGTTCTCAGAAAGGCTTGGCTGTAAGTGAGTGAGTGGGTGCTGGGCAATGGCTGTGGCAAATGCAGACCTCAGGGTGAAAATTATGACCAAAGAGAGGGAGCAGTGGGGTGAAATGGAGCAGTGCAGTGCTGGGCTGAGTCAGGTGAATGAGTGATCCCCTTCATAGTTTAGGGCTCAGGAAAGAATAACAGTGATGTAAAAATATTCAGGGAAAAGGGAAGTACTAAAAATTGTATTTGTCTAGCACTGAGGGAATCTATTGGAAATATCCATAACTATATTGAAATGCGAATTGCCTGACCCTTGGTTTGTTTCACATAGGGAGGACAGGACCTGATGACAGGTGAGATTTGATGGAATGGTATATTTTTCAATAGTACCTCAGCACACATTAAGTTTGTACATTTAAAAATCAGTAGATAGAGAAAATTTCTATCAGAATTGTCCAAGGAAATGCCCAAAGCATTACTTTGTATTTTTTAATGCCTAGAAAGTTTCTGAAGAGGCAGATAAATTCTCTATCATGCCAGATTTTAGAGAGGGTAAGTGACATACCATGAATAATTATAAAGATCTAACCTAGATATTAGTTCTGGACAAAATTGATTTTAAAGCTTTATGTAGAGATTGATTAATCATGAACACTGGAATAAGAATTAATGCTTAATGGCATGAGTTTACAGAAAATATATTCACTCAAGGTAAACTCGAAAAATAAAGTATGCAAGTGAAAATACATCTCTGAGAAACTTACTTGGAACTGTGCAGCCTTTTATCTGGCAGAAGGACCATCTAGAATTAACATTAATCCAAAACCATCAACATGCACAACACAGGCTCTTTTCAAACACCACAGCAAACTGAGTTAGTGCATTGCACTACTGTCAATGTGTGGCTTGGGCAGGATGATGGGTCACCATTGTGCCAGAAGTGATTGTGCCATACAATGTCACCTTTGGGGGTCAGTTAATTTTAAAAAGAAAAAAAGAAAGGCAAGGACTCCTAGTCCAGCTGTGCTTCAGCTCTCTTCAGGGAGAAGGCAGTGTCTGTTGGACACAGAGTTGTGTGGACTGGAGCAAGGTGTAGTGAGAGTCACCACTGGACTCTGGTGTTGTGAAGTGCTGGGTCCCACTGACTGCCCTCCAACCACACAGCTGGTAATGTTATTAAAATGCAGCTTTTTATCTTGAACCATTGAAAAAAACAGTCTCTCTGGTTTGGGCATCTTCAGGTTACTGCTTTGCAAATTGTAGGAAATCTGAGCAAAACATCTTTGTCTGTTGGAAAGAAGTTGCTGACAAAACTGCTATTGGAAAATATCTACTTCCATTTAAAATTTTTTTTTTCATTTCAATCTTTCACTTCTTCTTCCCCTTGTGACTGCATAATTTTAAACCAGTATTCTACAGAATGGGTTTACTGTGAGGAAATAGTGGAAATGTTTTTTAAAAAAAGGTGTGGAAGATGAACTTGAAACACTTTTTTCAAAGTTAAGAATCATCCAAGCAGGGAAAATTTGTTTACCATCACTCATCTACTAAATCCAAAATTTGCAATAAATTGTATTGGAACAATGAGGAAATCTTTTATTCTTTGAGGAAATTACTAACCAAGTCCTATTCAGTAATGAATGAATATGGTTATCTCTAAACATTTTTTCCTTCTCTTTTGACATGTCTTTAATTATTCAAAAAGCAGAACCATCCTCTGTATTTGTCAGCTGTTAGTGACACTTAGATGCCATCCCAGAGGCTTGGGGCATTTGTTTTCTCTCTTTAATCAAGCTATGCATGCTAACTGATTAGTGAATTAGTTGCAGACAAAACAAAACATCATATTAAACATGTATTGAGTGGAAAGTCATTATATATTTAAATAGAAGATGAGGATAGGTAGGATATGATAGGTTGGGATACAAGATACAGTAAGATGTGAATTTGCTATTTTAAACAAGGCAAAGGAAACTTTGCCCAGACAAGGATCCACTTTTATGTGTGTTACATATTTAAGCTACATCTCTA
Organism: Origma solitaria; assembly: GCA_013397895.1. Taxonomy (NCBI): domain Eukaryota; kingdom Metazoa; phylum Chordata; class Aves; order Passeriformes; family Acanthizidae; genus Origma; species Origma solitaria. The sequence continues at coordinate 1,674,939 of VZRL01000184.1, forward strand.
AGAGGCATGTTATCTAAAATCAATGGACACAGTTACAACATTCATATTCCCACCTTCAGGTATCCCTGGAGTCTGATTTTTTTCAGTGTAACTAAAGGTGACCAAGCACACTTAGAAGTCCATGTCTTTCAGATATTGCAGGCTCAGTATTTAAAGAGAATCAGCAGAAAACCTCCTGCATCTGAAAACCTTGACGAAGTAGTTATGCATAACACATATTTATCTAAACCTGTATTTGATGTGAGTGCTGAATTGTTCAAATATCCAACCTCAGTCATTTTTTTTAAAAAAAATATGTTTTTAAGTTGAATATTCCTTAAGTAGGTGGTTAGAGAACAGCCCTGGGCAGGGAGGAGAGTTACATGGGGAGAGCTGGCCCAGGGTGCTCTTCTGTGGAGGTAACAAACTGAAAGGCAGTCTCAAAATAATACTTTTCACTTTTACAGTGCCTTTAATCTTAAAACCAAAAAGCACTCTACAGAATCCATGCCCTCGCTGGGCTGCAGTCACTTCTGGCTGTTCCTTTGAGAGGCTTTTCAGCTGCTGTCTGTCCTCAGAGCTGGTCTGTCAGTCCTAGCCTGGTACCTCCCCAGCAGCAGCCCTGTGCAAATCAGTGCACCCTTCAGAAAAAGCAAATTCAGAAACAAACATTGCATAGACATGAGCTTCACTTCCACCAGGGCAGTCCAGAATTATGGACACTGAAACAAACACCCACAAAACCAAACCAAAACAAAGAAGTCCAGCAAACCTGGAACAGAAGTGGTTTTAAGTGCTGCACAATACACAACTGCAGAACTAGACAGAAACATGGACTGCTTTGAGAACTTTTAGCAGGGGTAAAAAAGAGGTTTCTCTTGATTTGTGGTGAATCTTATTGCAGAAAGAATTTAAATCAGTCCTTAATCTTGCTACAATGCTTTTCTTTCTTTTTTTTTTCTTTTTCTTTTCTTCTTTTCTCTTGGTGATGTTTCCTTTCTGAAGACGATATAAAGCAGGACACAACAGAAGCATTTGCTTCTCTGGCCTTTTGAGATGAATTATATTTAAATCCTGTTCTTCCAATATCTGGGGGATGATGAGCTTGTGTGCTGCTTCATTTTAGCCAGTTCTTTGCTATTCTGAGGACTTCATGATTCACCGTCACTGTGTACACATGGAAAAGGAAAAACACCCATTCTGTTGGGTTAGTTGTCTCAGCAGGAAATAACATGCAAGAGTATCTCTAGAGTTCATGAGAAGGTGTTACCAGAAAATAAATCTGTCACCCATGCGATGGATGAACCGATACCTGCAGTGCCAGATGCTGGCAGCAAGGGCTGCTCTGATTCCTGTCCGATGGTTCGTGGCTGCCCAGCACAGCCTTTCTCCTGCTTGTGACCCCCCTTCCACAGCTGAGGATAACTTTCTACAGATGGAATGTTTGGTTTACATTTGACCTCCTAACAGGTGCGTTTTCTCTTTGTCCCACTGGTTTCTGCCCAAGTGGCTTGCTCCCTAGCACTTTCTTAATAATGTTTGGCTCATGCCAACATTAAAAATGTGACATCTTATGTTGGCTGATTTTATTTCCGTCAGCAGGAATAACAGCAGGGCTTTAAACCGCCTCTGAAGCTAAAAGGGCCACTCATAATATTTTACATGTTTTCTGAAGTCTCTTGCCAAACTGAGGCACATCCTGGGAATGCAGTACTTCTTTGTGCACCAACTTATCACCCACCCAAAGCATCTCTCCATGAGAAGGGGTCATACTTTTCCAGACAGAGAGTAGGAGGGTGCCCTCTAGCACCCAAGGCAAACCAAATCTCTCAGGTGATAAAGCACGGGGGGGATCCATACCCTACAATGACCCATGCTGTGAAGGGGACAAGCTGCACTTATTTTGCTGGGACAATAAAGGTCCCTGGAAGCAAGATTGGACTTGTACCCCCTTGTGTACCACAGAGCATCAGCCCTTGCCTGCTGCCTCCGGGCCTACTGCCTGCTGCCTCCTGCATGCATGGGATGGGAGCCCTGGCCCAGGGCAGCTGGGGAGGTTTTGCAATTCTGTGCTCAGGTACAATCAGGATTCTAGCACTGGGTTTCAAAGGCAAGAGTTTTTATTTCAAATACGTATTTTGAAAAATGTATATAAATTTTGAAAAGATATACATACATATATTTGTAACTTAGCCTACAAGGCCAAGGTGGGTGACCTCCACTTACCAGGGAGTTCAGGCTGTCATATCTTGCCTCGTGTGCACAAATGTTCAGCCATTATGCTCATGAGTACAAATTTTGTCATAAAAATAGCTTTGTTTAATTCTTAGTCTTTCACTTTCCTTGCTCAAAAGAGCTGCTGAAAGCATCTGTTTATCTGTATGTAATTCTCTTTCTGATGTTATTTATTCATCTAAGAATTTGGTTGGGAAAAGCAGCAGATTTTGGGCTGATAAGGTTCAGTTGCAGAAATAAACAAGAGCTGGTTTTTTCGTTCGTTTACCCAGAAATCCCACCACTTGAAATAACTTTCCACATTGAAATGAAGCATATTGCAAAATTGCATGTGAAATGAAATTTGAAGAAATAGTTTTGAGGTAAGGGAAACCCTCAGCTTAGGAATATTTTACCACCATGCAGTTCTGTTCTTTAAATTTTTAAAAATTTTTATATTAAAAATTAACTTCCTCTGAAAAGTAGTTTTGGAACAACTTTCATTCTGAAAATGTCAAAGTGGCATTATTGAAATGTTGTCTCATATGTTTTCAAAATTATATCAAAATCATTCATAATTCAAAACATTTGGGTCTTAATGAACTTTCCTCCAGCATCTTCATCAAGCAAGAAAACACCATGTCTGTTCAGTGTAGTGTAGCCTTGAGATGTTTCCCAAACTGAAATATTAATAAAATCTAAAAAAGAAACTACCCTAATTTGAGAAGAATTTTTTAAGAAGTCTTTCAGATTCTGAAATTGAATCTAATATTCGTGGATTTTGTATTCAAGCAATATGGTTTGTCTGAACAGCTCTGAATGTTTTAGAGATAAATCTCCTATTTTTATTTGCTTTTGTTTTCCTTTATACAACTTAGAGGCATAAATATCTCTACAGTCTGATTCTAAGATACCATTCACAAGAAAATTTGCATAAATAATGTGTGTGCATTTGCTCTGACTGAAACATACTTAACTGGACAAGGTTTCTTTTTTGCATCAAGGCTTAAGCCTCACTATAGTGTTCTGAAATCACTGTTTTACAGAGGAGGAGCTTGATGTAGAGTGTAGCCCAAAGATGCCTTTTTGCATTAACCTTTCTTCTAATGGGGTTAATGCAAAACCAGTACAAAATCACCCCTTTAGCAAGGATGGCATTTAAAATGTCAGCTCAAGTTGGTAGGTCATGATGATTTTTTTTTTTTTCTTGAAATGAGTTGTTAAAGGTTTGGAAAGTAAACTTAATGCTAAGGGTGGTGTTGTGCCTAAAGATCCTTTCACAGATTGACTTCTGCTGGTGTTAGCCCATGGCTCAAGCATCCTTTGTCCTATACTCCCTGCTGCAGTCGGTGGTTCGCTCAGCAAATCTGCTTTTAGAGAACTGCTGTGCAGCTGCCTCTCCTTAACAATTTCCACCCTCTGAGTTATCATTTAGTAGCAGGAAGGGAAGACCCAGATGGCTAACAAATCCAGGATCTTTTCCAGTTGCTAAGGGTAAAATTAATGTGCTTGCTTGTAACTGGAACCTAGGATGTAAGCTTTTTTTTCAAACAAAACTCAACTAAACCAACAACAACGATTTCACTTGCAATAGGTGTAAGAAGAAACCTTTTAAATACAAATGGCTGTAGTGGACAAGCCCCAGCCAAAAGTTCTCCTGAAGCTGCAGCCTTGGAGCAACTGAGTTGCAAACTCTGCAGCAGTGGTGATTTAACATCCCTATTTCACTCCCGACCAAGGAAACTCAGAAAAGAGGATGGGAATATTATAACAGTCTACAGTGGGAGGTGCAATTCTGCCAGAGAGGCATGTTCAGCTGAATTATCTGGTGCCATGGGAAGCAGAAGACCTAGGTCCTCTCCCTGCTCCTGGGCTTGCGTGTTTGCTTCACTGCTTCCACTGCACCAGGGATATTCTTGGCAGGATGGCTTGTTTGTTATCGTAACCCGGCACAGAGGAGCTGCTTTGCCCACTCCTCAAAAGGCAGCTGCAACACAAGGGTGCAGGCAAGGGCAATGTGCAGCCTCTTGTTTCCAGCTGGAACCAGAATTTTTAATTACGGAAGATTGTGAGGGGTTTAGGAGTTCTGGCCAAAATCCCGAGGAAACCAACCAGAAAGATTTAAGTTTACAAGCTGTCAGGATTACGGTTTTGCATCCCACTGGGATCTCTGCTTGGACTATCAACTAGTGCCACCTCTGCGGGAGTGCTGCAAGGGGCATTGGGCACTGGGGTCCTTCATGTTTCTCATTCTTGTTTTTTTCTTGGAGTCTGACAAGTCCCTGTCTGTCAGGTCACAGCTCCAGCCAAAACATCTGGCAGTGGTTCCCAAGAACCTATAGGCACCAGGTGGCAGAGGGGAACTGGGTGCCTGCCATGAAGAGTGCCAAGGAAGCTATCCTGAATGCTTGTACTAACACCTTGGGAAACTGTGATTAAAGTCTGATCAGTGAGTGAAACTCCATCTGTGCCATCTGGTTGTCTGTCTTGCACCACTCTACAACTGCAAGATTATTTAGCAGTGCAGTTTATAGGAAGAGACCGGTTTAGAAATAAGAGTGTCAAGCCTTTTGTTTAAGTTGAAGTCAAAGCCCCTATATATAAAAAATTTAAAACTTAAAGAGATCAAAGAATAATTCTATAATTGCATTCTATATTTTAGAATTACATTGATCTATTTCTTCAAATAATATAATGAATTAAAGTACCTTGGGTTGGCGATTGATTCTTTTTCTTCTTCTCTTACAGTAGGCAAACATTCACAGTCACCTTGAACAAGGTAAGAAACAAGACTGTAGTTACTCCTGGCAGTTCTTGTACATATATTTTAAAAATGCATTGACTTTTATTATGCAGTCACTCTAGAATATAGGTCTTCAGATGCATTTCTGCACCCTTTTATCTGCACAGCCCCATAGTATGAATCTTACACCTCCCTCTCTTTGATAGGTGTTTCTGTAATTTATTTGTTATCTATATTCCAGTTGTTTATGTACACCTATAAAAATGAACTGCTTTTGAGGACTGTCTCCTACAAACTGACACAGGTTTGTTAATCTTCCACTGCTGATAGTTGCACTCTATAGTCCAGCTGGGAATTTGGGGCTGGAGTTTAGGGCACATTAGCACACACACACACAAAAGCCTGTAAAATATTTTCTCCTTTCCCTCCACAAAATTTTAAAATATATTTTACACCACTATTTTCCCATGTAGTACACTTAATGCCTCTCTTTCGCCACTGCCACTTAGCACATGTTTTCTACAAGAGCTTACAGACCGCGAAGGTCAAAGCCCCATCATGTGGAGCACTGTGCTAACGCAAAGAAATGCTCCAAAGAGCTTTATGTCCTGAAAAACAAAGCATGCCTAGTAGGTCAGGCAAATGAGCCATTTGGATAGAAGGCAAGGGACCAGGAATGAAGAAAATATCAGTGTTTCAGCATTTCCTAGCCAGTGAAAAGCTGTTCATGGTTCAGAATCAGGCCTTGGTTAACTTGTAGCTTACCAAAGGCCTGCAATTTTTGAGGAGAGCCTTGAAGGACAATGCAGACCCCTTAAAGATTTTGACTGGGGAATTCACCTGGGAGGAAAATGGGGGGAAAAATGCAAGATACTTAGAAATAACTGAGAAGGAAGCTGAAGATGCTGGTGCTGGTAGTTACTGCATGTTCTAATTGCTCCATGGGCTGATAGTCTTGTAAAGGAGGGGAAGGACATATTCATAGGTTCCTGGCAGCAATTTTAAATAAATGGTGGTCTGAACTACGAGCAAATGCATATTATATAGTACCTCAATGTGGAGCACAAAACTATACAAATTCTGGAGACTGGAAGGACTAGATGCTTCAGAGAAACTACTATTTAGCATTAAAAATATGTATTTAAAAATATAAATAACATTCACAGCTATAAGTGTGTTTAATAGAAATGTCTACTGCAAACTGAAAACATTTATGAGATTCCATTGCATATTAAAAATAAACTCCCACACAAACTAAAATACTCCTCTGAAAAATTTTACCCCTGACATTTGTTCAGTTATTTTAGTAGGAGGGAGTCACGAGCACAACTGAAAATGTTGTAGGAAAAGCAGATATGCATACAAAACACCTTCCATTGATTTTCTATGCATGGGATCTACGTCAGCAGGCAAGAGAGGGAGGATGAAGCAGAGGGGTTACCGTGTACCATTTTTGTTCATGCTGTTCATCCATTTATCAAGCTCTTCCATTTCTATCTCCATAACAGAGGGCGTGTCTTCTTCAAAAATAGGACTTGAGAGAAGAGAGGAGGGAAAAAAGCATTAGACAAAATGCTTAACTCAAACTTACAATGTAGTAATTTTGTATGACTCTCTTATAATTCCACACACATGTATTAACTCTGGAAAGCCATCCTAGCCTAGTAATGTGAGAAAATGTCAGCCCAATGGGTGTGAACCAAATGGCCGTAAACAGATGCAAGGGAGCGGCACTGAGATGCCAGTCCTGAGCAGAGGTAGGGCTGGCTGAGACATAACATGCAGAGGGACTCAGATAGTGCAGCCAGGGGCATGCCAGAGCACAGGATCACTGCAGCTTCTGGAAAACTGTCCCTGCTGTAAATAGAAAACTAAAAAAAAAAAAGTTTGTCCCTGCCCTCCTGGAACACATGACAGAAGTCCCATTGCTCCAATGTTAAAAGCTGAAGGCCTAAAGTTTCATCATAACTGTGACTGACATTTGCAGTGACTTCAAAAGGAAAGGTCATGAGTGGAGTAGCTGCATTTATTTAAATGCCTCTGCTTAGCTTCCTTTAGCTTACCATTCCTGCAGTCATATGACAGAAAAAATATTTTTAGAAAAAACCCTTTTTTTTTCCTCCTAGAGCCAATTTGTAAACTTTCAACATTGATTAGCAAGATGGAGGTCAATAAAAGGTAACAGTAAAAATTATCACTCTGATAAGAGCCACACAGCTTCTGTCTTTTTTTCTAAGCAGCTAAGACATTGCTCCCATGGCAGCCAGGCAAGCCTTTCTGCCTCACCTCTGAGTAAGAAGACAAACTTGAAAAACAGGGGAGCAAGACATAGAGCTTATTCTGAACAGTAAAAGCCTGTGATGAGCCTGGGAACTGATCCCCTTTGCTTATGGGGCAGCTTGTACATCTTTTGGCTGATGGAACAGGAGGTGCCTACAGCAGGCACAGCAGGGCTGTGGCTTTCTGTGGGGCAGTGCTTGCCTCAGTCACCACTAACTCTTGTTCTCCTGCTCTAGTCTTACACCTTCAGCCAGGTACTGAAGTCACATAGACAGTTAGTTCAATTGATGGCAAAGGGTAATGGTGTTTAGTATACAGCTAAATTTAAAGAGGCAGTGAAGCAGACAAAGGTTTGAGTAAAATAATTTTACCAAAAAAAAGAATGACATCCATAAAATTTACCTTTTCACATTTTCACTTCCCAACTCATCTGGAAAAGAAGAAAGTTGGTGTTCATTGTTCTGCATGATATATACGCCATTGTATTTACAGGTCCAGACTGCATGCAAGCCTTGAATAGGGTCAAATAAAACAAGTTGCACTTTCAAAAGGCATAAAAACTAAATTGCAGATGAAAGACAAAAAGATTTATCCTGTTTGTAATTTTCAGAGGAACCCATTATTTCAAATCTAAAAGCAGCTCATTATTAGATCAGCCATGCTGGGAGGAAGCCCAGTTAGTGCTGCAGTGGGCAGGACAGGGCAGATGCACACTTCCCTGAGCAAAACAGATGTGCTGAGGGAAACAGTATTTGGAAAAGGAACCACTTCTGCAAAAAATTTGTTTACCGGAAGCACTGGGACATTTTGCTACAGATTACACTCAGGCAATCTGGCTCTGTCTGGAAACTCTGGGAGCCCCTCATGGGGAGAAGGGTGGGGAGGAGATGGGCTGCATGGCAGATTAGATCTCAGTTAGGCAAATGAAGCTGAACTAGCCAGATGTCAAAAGGAATCCAATGTTTATGACTCCAAGACAAAATAAAGATGAGGGGGAAAATGGTGTCACATAATTCAGACATAATTCTGATAAATATCTTCACCTCCAGGAATCAAGTGGCTGAAAGACCTGTCTTAAATCACCTTATTTTTAATTCATTGTTGCCAGTGGGTGATACCTCCCAGTTTTTCCAGGACATTCCCAGACTACAGAGCTACCCCAGAGCCACAGAGCCATCTGCCCTAGCCTTGAGGGTGCTCAAAATCCCAGCTCCAAGCAGTTGGCAACAGGGTATGAGATCTCAGGATTGTGTTCCTGAAAGACACCACATTTCCTAACCCCCTGAAGAGTGTACCTGCATTTCAGTCATCCAGAAACAGATAGGCAACTAGGTGCCTAGTTGTGAATTGGGTTTGTTAGAGGGTGGCCCAGCGGTCAGGCAAATGCAGCCTAAAAATGCCTTGAAAACTTGACTTAAAATCTGTGTTGAAGGTGTTGCACTGTCTGCAGGCTGATGAGCTTAGAACTGTCTCTGGCCATGTAGAGACACTGTTATGACCATTTCAGGGTTTCACTTACCAACTATGTGGTTTTAATATGACACCTCAATTTGTTTTCTGTGGCTTGAACTCCAAGTTACCAATTCCTTTGTTAACAGATCATGGCAGCTTCTTGAAGGATTGCTCACCCTACTGTAGCACCCAGGTCATCTGACCTAACTCGTTTGCTATGATGTCTTCATAGCAGCCACCACCCTATGGAATCAGGATCCCTTAAAATTGTTAAGATGGTTTTGCTTGATTTTATTTTATTGGAGTCCAAGCAGTTTTACCTTGTGGGGACTATGGGCAATAAAAACTTTAATTTCACCTTGCATAAAGTTGTTGAGCATAAAGACAGAACAAGCATTTGCAGCCACATAGTTACATTCCTGAGCATTCTCAGCATTTCCAGGAGCCAGAAATTGGTGCCAAGGCTCCCATGGGTGTGGCAGCATAAGCAGGAGGTGCTGAGAAGCAGAAGTAGCTCCTGCCCAAGAAGAAGGTGTGTGGCCAGGTACTGCTGGTTGGGGAGGATCCCTCCCTTACTTGTAGTTGCATGTCAAACATGCAACTACAGTCAGAGAAGGGCATCCTAAATGCAGCATCCCATGCCTCAAAATAACATTCTGTTAATGTTGAACACATCCTAAAAATAGCCTTTTGATGCACAAGAAGACAAATTTACCTTGCTTAGACTTTTTCCTTTTATGATGCATTACAAAAAATGTGATCAACAGAATCAGCAGGACTAGCAGTGCCACAGGGACAACATATATCAAGATAGACTGTTCTGCTGCTTCTAGGCTGTCCTCATCACTCACAGCATTCAGTTCAGTACTTGGAGAACTCTGTATTTCAACACTGCTTTCAGTAGTGCCCGCAGTTACAAGTACTGGCTCATGGTCATCCACGGTCGAAGGACCCGTAGGAGGAAGATGTGTTGCCATAAAAGTGGGTAATATCATCGATCCATCTCCTGATCCTTCGTTTCCAGGGTCTGTCAAATATATGAGGACAACTTAACATTTTATGGTTTCATCAGTATTATCCATGAGCCACAGTGTACAGCTTTAGTATTTACTTCCCATTTGATGTATTAAGAAAAAATACCAAACAGTAGATGCCCTATACACACAGATTTGAAGTCTTGGGCATCAGATGTAAAATTAGATAACAAATTTGCCACAAAATCTTACCAGTCATGACCACGTTCTTCAGCTGACTTTTACTGGGACACGTCAGCATGTGTCATCCGTCTGCACACAGCTGCCTTGCACAGACTTCTTTTCCTGCAGGTTGGCATCCGGTCTTGCTCACATGTGAAATTATTCTGCTTCTCAGTAAACCACACCAGCCTGTTTTGCATCTCAGTCTTGGCACATATGTCCTTCCCCTTACCCAAGGAGTTAGGTACTGCCTTCAGGGAGACCATTATCTCTGGTTCACCAATTTCTTTGGTTCACTCATCTCCCTGTTTCTGTGCCTTTCTCAAATTTGCTAAATTTGTCTCACTGGGAAAAACATAATTGGTGAAAGGAAGTTTGAAGGATGCAAAAGCTGGCAACTTCCACTTCTGCATGGACTAGAAGAGGTGGTTGTAACATGGGGACGTTACTGTACACAGGTCCAATTAAGCGTTCCTCTGTCTGATCCTAGGGGCTGGCTGAAGGAGCGTGTGGCAAAGCGTCAGTGCTGGGTATTCCTAATAAATGCTAAGACTGGCAGTTTTGAACTTTGATCTCAGTTTTGATTTCATTTATCATGCATTTTGCAAGAAGAGTGGATAAAATTGGCTGTGTTAGTAACAGTGAAATTAGTGCTTTTTTGTGTCTAGGTAAGAGTCTGTTGACTGTCACGGTGCTTAAAAGCTTCAAGGAAATACAACAAATTCTGGGCTGATACTATATTCTATACTGATGCCAAAAATCCTGTTGTAGCCAAAGGTGCAAGAATCAGTCATTAGACAAATTACAACAGCTAAGCCTTCAATAATTTTCTTAACATGAAATTAAATTATGAGGTTTTTGTGTTATCTGCCCTTTCAGATGCAATGCTGGTGGTGCACATCTCATTTTATGAAATAAAGCAGGATGAGATTTCATGACTTTTGCAATTACATCTTTCTCCTCGTTCTTGTAAAGTGCTGGGCAGCCAGAGTTTCCACTAGAGTTAGCAAGAGCTTAAGGTTTTCAGCACCTCAGTGCTGGCATTTCCAATCTCACAGGACTGGAACCAAAAGTACTTAGCATTTTAAATGCTTTTGTAAACACATTAATCTTCATAATGGCCCTGAGAGATGAGCAGTTATCATCTCCATTTTACAAATGAGAAATCAGAAGGACGGGGATGCTGTCCTTCCCAGGGATGCCAAGTGAGAGAGAAAAACTGGGACTAGAGCGCTATCTCTTGCTTAATCCACTCTGTAGCATCTCATCTCCCACCAGATTTGTCTCAAAGAGGAGAAGAGTGTTTCATGAGACTGTATTCAAGGAAACCCAATTTCAAATGAATAAAATTATTTGAGTGCAAGAGCAGTGTTTTATCTGGATTTTTATGCTGCACATACCACACAGGCATCTGATTGTTTCATCCTTTCCTAAAAACTAGGAAAGAATTTGAATACTTAATGTAATACTGTGAAGGTCAGCAGACTCCTGCACCACAATAGGACAATGAAAATGATAGCTCTTCTGTGGCAAAGCACTCTGTATCAATAGTCTCTCTGTTTCTTCTGTATTTAATATTTCAGTCAAGAGCAAAACACTGTCTCTGCCTCCCTCACAGGTAATGACCCCTTAGGCATGTGCTGCTCCACCCCTTCCTGTGTTCTGCTGGCTGTCCTCAATCTTTTCACTAAGGACAGGAGGGAGAGCTCCTCTCCCATATTAGTTTGGCCATTTGACTTTTCCCAGGTAGTTTGTGGTTCCCGGTGCCTGCAGCCACTCCATGTCAATTGCTGTTGTGCAGAGCAGCAAGGCAGCACTAGAGGTGTCTGTGCTGCAGACTGTGGCATGATGGACTGTGCCACAGGCAGCGCTGATGGCCCACCACAGCCTCACTGAACCTCTTCGATGACCTTGCTTCATTTTCCTCCTCCAGCCATCGCCCTTGAAACCCGTTGCCTGCCACATTTGATATATTGAGAGGGACAAGCCTGTTGCTTAAAATAGGGAAAGGGTGTGGAGAAAATAGCTTATTTTTATTTACTTGTAGAGCTAAAATGGATTTTTCAAATGTCTAAAGCATGGTGTGACTTTAAAGCAAAGTGAACAGTCACACCTCATTAACTGCAGTGATAAACTTTTCAGCTGCAGAGTATGCTGTGCTTGATTTCTGAGAGACTTTTCCAGTATCTCTGCTGCTTTGCCTGGTTTTGAACTATGAAGCAGACTTCAAATCATTTGTCTCTGTGTGAAACAGAATTACCTTTTCTAGTCTATAGGCAAAGAAAATAGCAAATCACAGGCAGTGACCTTACTGCCACATATTTTTATTCACTTTGCATAATTCCAGGGATAAAACCGCATCTCTCTGGAAACACCATTTCCTCTCACAGAGATCTTTTCTCTGAGTGAATTAAATACATCTTTCAGCAGAAGGGCAGCCAATTGCACAATATTCTTGCACGGATATTGCTCTTATTTCCTGCATTTTACCTGCTTCCTCAACACATCCCCCTCCCCCATCACCTCTGAGTAGTAGAGCTTAGCCTCAAGGGATGCCTCACCTGTCACCCAGCAGTTGCTCTCACTCTCAGACCACCCACACATCACCCTTTTTACACTGTAGGAAAGCACAACCTGCACCTGTGGCTTGCACCAGGGAAGGATTTGTACCTCCAGTCTGGCAGGGAGAGTCGGGCTCAGGCCTCCTGATGCAGCTGTAGCGCCTGCCTCAGCCACCCGCCCCGGCCACGAGACACACGTGGTTGACCTCAAGACTGTTGCTATTTTTCGTAGTGTTTCAATTTAAAGTGCTCAAAATAGCCAGTGAGATGTGTTGCAGCTGGCCCCAGTGGCTGTTTTGTAGGGTAAATGTAAGCTGGGCATTAAAAGGTTTGAAGCACGGCAGAAAAGCATCTGAAAGCTGGAGATTTTGTGAGGTGCTGTTCAAACATTTTCTCCGTACCAGATTTGCAGTGATAATTCATACCATGATTTGTCTTGTCAGGTGTGCTGGGGTTTCATCTTGCAGAGATCTACTAGGTCCCTGCATATGGGAATCTGGCTGCAGTACAGCATGACATCCAGGATGGAAAAGCAAGGCCAGTGGAGTGCAACAAAGAGCAAGTCACATCTGACCGTAGAGAGGTCTCCTTGGCCTTGCGAAGCCTGCACACTTTCTCTTGAGCTCCGCCTCGTGCTGTTGGCTGCAGTCCAACATCCATACTCACCTCTCTGCACATCTTGTCCAAGGAGCAAATGCTCATACAACAACCACATTGGCTCCACCTTTGTCTGGATCAGCTGGGACATGAATGCTGGTGACTTCTTCCCATGGCAAGGGAAGTGGATGGGAACACACCACAGCTTCAGTCCAGCCTATATTACCACTTTCCATGCTTTTGAGAGCAGGAAGGAGAGGGGCTGGCATGCAGCTGCATCCCGCCCTGGTGGGAAGGTGTGCACAGCTGGAACTGGAAGCTAAGCAGCTGGAGCCAGAAGTCAGGAAGTTCTCAAGTTTCCACAACTGAGGTATTAGAGGTTCTAGTACTCGAGACCAAGATGCCTGAGCAAGTACAAGCAGCATCTCAGAAAAGGTTCAATTAACAGTTCTTACACATTATGAAAATGCTATGTCCCTGTATGCAGATACCATGGTACAAGGTATTACTCAATATTTTCTACTTTTAAAATATGGTTGGATCACTGATGGACTTTTCTTGAGTTTTGGAGGTGCTTCTAAACCTGCTTTTCACAGGAGACAGAGGTAGTTGAATATACCAAGCAGTTTTAGAGATTGGAGTCCAAAAAACTACATCTCAATCAAACAGACATTTCTGTTGTTGCAGCATTTCTTCCTTTGAGGTTTGTACTGCAGCACTCAGAGATGGTGATATGGGCTTCCTGATGAAGTAAGCAGGCAAACAGGTTTCTGAATTCACTTGGATGCAAGGCAAAGGAAAATAGCTAAGGAAAATAGCTGGCAGTCAGCACATTCAGTTCTGTTGTTTTACAACATCAGTCTCTCTGCTGCCTTGCCATCAGACTCAAGGACTGGGTCTCTCAAGGGTATTTTTCAAATTATGCTATAGTGCCTACTTAGAGGAGAAAAATGAATGAGATAGAGAAAAAGCAAGAGCTATGTCAGTGGGATAGCCAGGCCTACTAGTTGGAAAGGAAAATTTTTGTTTCTCCAAATTTTCCTATAAGCTATAAAAATGCAGTGAAAGGAAGGCTCGTGAGAAAGTGACAGAACAAGAAAAGGCTATGAAGCTGGAATAAAGTTACCACATCCTATATCATTCTGCTCTATATACACATTCTTTTGGTGTTATAGTTATACCACTCCACATGGTCTTCATGATCCTCTCTCCTCCTATGGCTTGGCTCATCCCTGCACTGTTCCTCTCCCCACTTTTCAGGTTGCTGTAAGAAGGGCTATTCCTTGTCGTGGCCAGGGCTTGCCTGGCTGCCTGTTGTGGCAGGTCTCTCCTGTCAGTCTGGCTGGAAGAGGAATCCTCAAAAGCCTGCAGGCTAGCTCTTGGGAGCATACGCTCTTCTGATGAGGGAGCACAAGCATTTCAGGGTGGCTAATCTGTAGACAAGATCCTATTAAAACGAGGTGCTTAGAAAGCGTTATCTAGGTATAACCTGAAAGAGGAAACAACTGTTTAAGCTCATTTATACAAGATGGAAACTGCTTTTCCTCACTGTATTTCTGTCCCGTTGAAGTGCTGCATTAACAGTCGGTTGCAAATTCAGTCACACATCTTAGAGTCAAACTGTGAACCTGTAGTCTCATTTTTCACCCCCAGTACTAAAGGATTTCCAGACCAATTTATGCATTTAGTTGCTTCTACTTAATCTGATGGCCTTCTAGCTCTGCATCTGTGATACCCATGCAACCTCACCATGATGCAAATCTCTCAGTGATCCTTGTTCTCAAGAGGACCCTGAAATTAAAGATTCAAAAGCTCCAGAGCCTTTCCAGCTATCATAAAATCTCTTGAGGGAAAAGAGACTGGTGTCACTGACTGAAAATTAGTATACACTCTTGCTGATGTAAATGAGAGATTTTCTGAAATGTCTCTGAAGCACTTGAATAAATCACAGTGAATGTTTGTGTGTGTGGATAAAAGGGAGGAATGGTAGTAAATACGTAGAAGAAATTGATGTGTTCAGTAGAAAGGATTTTTCATCTGCTTTTTAGGGTACTGCACTTTGGAAAGAGAATATATAGGAAATCCTCATTTCTTACATTGTTGCTTTTGTAGAAAATTTTAACAGGTGACTGTAATGGGTTCAAACCCGTTCTCAGTTCATTCCTCTGGGGGGAACAGCTCAAAACTATTGCTCCCTTAGAGACTTTGCCTTTGTAGGGGAGGCAACCTAAAAGGCATTTCTCTGCCAAGGAGAGAGTTGCTGCCTGTTCTCGTGGTGCAAGCTGCTGAATATCTTTATCTTTGATAGCAGTGTTTCTTTGAATGACAATTCAAAACAACAGCACAGAGAGACAGGCAAAATAAAGCACTACCTGCAACTACCCCAGCTCATCAACTTGGTGATCTTACATGTTTTACTGTTCCTCTCCGTCACATATTTTCTTGCTCCCCATGTCAGACCACTTATGCTGCAATTTCCCACGTGGTTCACCAAACACAGTGGGAGATGGCATAGCCTGGGAAATTACTCTAGGGTCAGAGCCTGTTCTTATAAGATATAGTAAGGTCTCAGTACTTGTTACTATGGTCAGCACACACACCTAGGTAGGTCTTCAGGGCTGCTGCAAGGCTGAGCAGTGAGTACCTTTCCCTACAGTAGAGGTGATGCCCTACACCGTTAACTGTAGGGCTGCCTGACTGCATCAAAGCAAGGGGAAGGGAACTGGTGCAAACCCCAACATCCCCTCAGTATGGAGCCAGGAGAAGGCCAGAACCCAGGGCTGAGACCTCAGGAACGCTCTTAGAGCTACTGGACTAAAGTGATTGTAGTGCAGCAGGGAGAAAAGCATCCATAAATCATAATCCAAATGGCAAGGCTAGGCTTTTATGAGGCTCTGGCATGGTATGGGAACAGGACTTATAAAGACTTTAATCTGTGTGTGTTGCAAGATTTAATCATACTCTGTTTGCCTCTTTTGTAAATGGTCTCTAGACAGTAGGCCACTTGAAAGGTGAAGACTGTGTCTGACAAAAGGTAAAAAAGCTCCTTTAAAGGTCCTACCCTGTTGATCTGTAAGCAAGGAAGGGTGAAAGCAAAGGATCTCCCTGGGAGGCTGCTCTCAGCAGAGGGGTTCCTTACCCACCATTGCCACTGGGGTACTTAAGCCCTACATAAAATTTCCCCCCCACCAGTTTAATTTCCCCCCACCAAGGCTCAAGTTCACAACTTCCCCATCCCACCCTTGCAGTCAGAGTACGCCCCCAGGTACATTTTGGGGCTGGTTGCATAAGCAAAAGCTGCCTTTGTATGGGGAGCAAAGGTGGGTGCTCTCCTCCCCTTCCGCTACCACTGTGGATTGGCTCCGTAGAGTCAGAACTGACAGGGCTTGGGGAGGGCTCTGGCAGGACTGACTCACACCCAAAGAGGAACCATTCCAAAATCTACCAGAATTTAAAGGTAAACCTACCAGTAGGAAGTCTCTGAAGGCCGTGGGTAATGGACTGGGGCACCTGACATGTGCCTGATGCTTCCGGTAGCTTCTAATGCCCATTGCAGAGAAGGGCAGGGGGGGCGACCAGGCATGGGCTGAGTGGCATCGGGGCTAAGGCTGCCCCCACCCCAGGGACGTGGTCATGAAATAGTAGCTCTCAGTATCCTGCCCACAAGCTAAGGAAGCAGGAGCCTGATCACTCTGCATTGCCTTCATTGCTTTCATTGTGCTCCTCCGTTTCCCTGGGACCTCTGTTCTGCTCTGCCCATGGCGGGATTTTTGTTCCTCTGACAGCTTTGATTTCGAGCTATGTTCAATGCTTGCAGCATATTTTCCTAACGTGTCTGCAATGCAGCAGGGCTGTAGTAACAGCCAAAACCAAACCATTTTACACCTCACTTAGCTCACTCTTACAGCTAAGCAAGTCTCCTAAAAGCAAGTAGCTCACCAGCACACCAGGAGCCTGCAGCCCAGCTCTGCACCTTGTTTATACTACTGTTTTTCAGGGAAAAAGTGCCCACACCAAACCACTGATTCCAGCAGTGCATTTTAGGACATTCAGAGAAGCCCAGTGATATCTGAGAGCAGCCATCCTCTTTCCCTGCTTTCCGTAGAGCCCCTGCGTGTTACAGCAACACAAAGGCAGCAAACACTTCTAGTCCACACTGAGGCGCTTTGGCAGGGATTTGTTTGACACCAAAAGGCTTATGAGCACCACCTTGGCAAGGTTTCACTACGAGAGCTGCCTGTCATGTTCAGTCACTGGCTGCCAAAATGCCAGTGGAACCAATGATCCCTGCAAGCAGGCGAGAGCCTCTGCAACGACACCCCAGCACCTCAGCATTTTGCCACAAGCAGCTTTTCCACTCATGGTTCTTCCCTTCAGAGGGTCAGGACCTAAGTCCATGGTGCCAGTCACTTTGTTCTGCAGCTGAGAATTCAAAATATTTGTCTCCGGAACCGGCTATTCCTTTGTTAAACCAGTTTCAGTGCACCGTGACTGCGGAAATCGACAGTCACCTTTTGAATGGAAGCAGTGCTCTGCCTTTAACTTTGCTGTTAAACACTGATGATATGGGCGTGGGATTTAAAAAGTTCAACAAATAACTAAAATTAGAAGCAAAACGCCTGATGGGTCAATATGGAAACTCCGGTTTTCTACACACCTGCAATTTAAGAAATGTAGGAACTGTAGGATTCGTTTGCTGCTGTTTGGGGATAGGTCTAAGTAAAAAAAGTCAAATATTTAAAAAAGACAGGGAAATGAAAACAGAGAGGGTAAACACAGCAAAAAGCAGCAGAGAGCAAGTCCCCACAGATCTCCTCCCAGTGCTCAGTTTGGAGGGTGTTGCCCTCCAACTTGGTCCCATTGCTGCAGGCAAGACACGCGGTCCCACCTCGGCAGGCGAAAGGCGCTTTTTACTCACCATTGTCAGCAAATGCTCTGGCCAGCGACAGGGCAGAGAGCAGGGAGAGCAGACCGGGGCTCCGCATGCTGCCCCGGCAGCGCTCCCACCCGAGGGGCGCTCCGGCAGGCTCCCTGCTGCACCCGAACATCTACATTTCCTGCTTCCTGCCGGGGTGCATCTGAGCTGCATTTCTTCAGGAGATGGACTCTCTTTGATGGGTTTTAGGAAGTGATGTAATTCCGTCTGGGCCTGTCAAGCGAGCAATGATTGCAAAAGAAAGAAGAAGGAAAAAAAAAACCCAGAAGTTGCTCTTCAGGCACGCACTTGGCTGAAGCACCTTTATGCTGTAGGTGAGAGAGCTCCTGCTCTCTTCCTCTCCTTTCACTCCTGACTTTACTACCTTCTCTCTTCATCTACACACAATGTCACAGACATCATACAAGTACAAATCAGACACAAAATTTCATGTACATATGTTAGCTGGAAGGTTTTATGTCACTTTTCAGGGTGGTTGAGCAAGAAAATTGCAATAGTGCCTCCCCTCCTCCCTTGGTTTTCAAGCTGTAATTCTCCCCCCCCATCGTGGGGAGCATGGAAGACTGCATGCATTTACAGTTCCAAAAGGCAACCCCCAAGTGGGCTGTCTTCAGCAAATGGGATGAATGACTGGCTCTCTTACTGGCCTATAACTGAGTATTCTGGGCTGGTTTGTGCTGAGAAAGAGGAAAAAGCAAAAAACCACATCATTTTTTGTTATGAGCAGGTGGCTTAGCTAGAAAGTGCTTAGACACCAGTGTGATGGTGGCTGTAGATACCATGGGACAGAAGGTTTCAATCTCCACCAGGATGCAGGGCCTGGCATGGGGTGCCACAGTGCCAGGGTTGATGGAGCTGGCAAGGGGCAGGTAATTCTGCCTCCTTTCCTCACTCCTCTTGATTTTTGCTCCCCCTTGGCTCCCCCTGAGCGTGCAGACCCTGGCTCTTTTCTCCCCGCAAAACGCTGGCCTGTCCTCTGTTCCCACCACACCATCACTGTTCACACACTCAGAAACACATGAGGGCTGGCCGGGGGCTTCCACACATTGCTTGTTGCTCGGTAAGAGCAATGGAGGACTTAAAAATTAAACCCAACATTTTCAATCTTCTTGCTATATAGGGTGGGCCCAGCCAGGGCCCAGGATTTGAACCTGGATCTAAACCATACATGTACCCAAGCAGGGAGGGTGGTTGGACCATAGGGGTTTTTTTGTTCCACTGCAGAAATAAATCCTAGGTCGAAAATCCATCTCTCTGAGTTGAGGAGAGTCTGCACTCCAGATTTTACTCTGGAGCACCCCAGGTTTATGCCGTTGTAAATACTTGCATAAAATTTCCCAGTAATAAACTAAGGAAGGAGGGTTGGATGGTGTGGGAGCTTCATAGTACTTCCCCTGGACATCAGTCTCTATCAAAACCTGATTTCTGGAAAAAAATCTGAATTTGTTGAATTCTGGAATTTGTTGAAGCTGGTGAATCTTTCTGTTCAGATTAGTGGGAAGTGATCAATTGCTGCTCTGCTTCTCCAGCTAATAATCTTTGTTAACACACTGATGCTTTTATAGGTCATCAGTTATAGGTTATTTAGCTTGAGTTGCTGAGAAATAGGTCAGTGATTCATTTAATGACCAGCTTGTTGATAGATTTAAGCCACTTGATATAGTTAACTAAAAATCTGAACTGGTTACTTAGTATTGGCAATCTATGTTTA
>VZRL01000184.1:1694641-1757833 GCA_013397895.1 Origma solitaria
GTTCCAACATTGCACCTACAAGAAGACAAAGAGGAGCTCTGAGTTATGAAACCACTACACTGACCAACTAATTAAATATTTCTAGGAGATATTCTTTAATATGATGTCATAGTCATACACAGTAACACTTACCTGACAGAAGTGTCAGAGGTGAGACTTGCCAATACTTTTAAGATTTTTCTTTTAAAAAATCTTAAATTAGACACCATTAGTAATGGTGTCTAATTGACATAGACAGTTTGAATGATGGAAGTCCAAAAATTGATGCTACCCAGGCATCTCCTATGTCCTCAGAGGTGAATCTGTCTAATCTGGCAATAGGAAAACTGATACCGGGTCAGTATTCAGCACGGTCAAAGCCTGTCTCTGTTTTCAGGAGCGGAGTCTCAGATCCAAGGCTGTCGCTATTGTCCATCCTCAGCTTTCCTTGAATTTTTGTCAACAGCAGGCAAAGTCTTACGATTTAACAGTATTTTCATGGCTTTAATATACAGAAAAGATGTACTATACTCCTTTACATTTCTTCCCAATCTCCTTTCCAAGTTTGCCATTCTCGGTCTTTCTGATACCACATGGGCTGCAAACATGCTCTTTTAATTTATCCTGCCCTGCATATTTGGCAGTTTTGCCCCATTCTGTAGACTTAGCCCAGCTCACACATCCATTGCTACACAGGGAAACTGCAAGGGAAAAGAGGAAAGGATTTGTGTTTGTTTTATATCTTTGCTGCATTTTTTTAAACTCATATTTCTAATGTAAAAGACTGTATCCTTTTCTCTTTTCCCTTTCAGTCTTTCTACATAGGTTGTAGCCTTTCCCCTCAGATTTCCCTCAACTATTATTGACAAATGTTTGGCTAACGACTCATGACTGCCCCTTGAAAGCAAGATAGCCATATACTGCTGTGTACACAATTATGATTTCTAAGGCAAATAAAAGTACAGGAAATATGACTCTTGGCCACAGTACCTTTTAATTAAGATTTTAGAGGGATACAAAGGCAGTTTGATATGCATTTGACTATTTGAATTTTTTTTAACTGTAGAGAAAGAGGAGCAAGATATTTTGGATGCTGACAAATCAGACTCCCAAGCAAGGGCAGTTACCTTGGTCCATCCCCAGCAGCAACGGGATCATGCTCTGCCAAAGCACTCCCAGCAGGCTCCCTTTTGCCTGTCTGGGAAGCAAGGTTAGTACCTTTGCCTTGGTTGTTGTCTTCAGCCTCATTTGTCTCTCTTCATAGGAGAAATACAGAAACCAAAAGCTGTAGTGACAGCCTTGCTGCAAAACAAACTTGTGTATTTGGAAACCCATGTGCCTTCTGTCATGGATGATTTTGTAAGAGGGGCAGATTGCATCTGATAATTTCATAGGCTTTAGTGCACTTACTAGTATCCACAATGCACCTTAGCAAAAAGAAGTGTCTTTTCACAGGTAGAACCACTGAAGTTTCTGGGTGGTTTCTAGTTACAATGTATGTTACCCATCTGGAAACATTTGTGCATGTTCAATGTTATTGTTTCATCAATTTTTATGTTATGGAGGGCATTTCTGACCACTAAACTGGTTTGCTAATGTTCTTCCCAAACTGAGAAGGATTTGCATCACTAAGATTACCGGATGTCATCAGAGTGACATTTTCAGAAAAACAGAAATGTATTGCAATGCTGCAGCTACTTTGCTGATTCTCTTCTTGTTCCTTTTTCCTGTGAGAACAACAGCAGCTAAAATTTTGCAAGTGATGTGGCAAGTTGATGGTTGGTTACAGGGTTTATATTACCAACCTGCTAATGCAGCTTGCCTGCTGCTGACTTCAGTAGCTGATACACCTGCTCTGAAGGCTAGAGGCAGCCAAGTCCTGCTAGTCCCTTAATGACTTGTTTCTGTGTCTGACATAAGTTGAGAAAAGACAGCTAAAATTTTCCCACAAGTTGCTATGAAAGAATGGAAAACAGCAGTGTATTGCAATTCACTGCAACATTAAAAAAAAATAATCAAAGCAAAAGGGTTTGTGCACAGCCCACAGGGCTTCTCAAGCCTGCCAGAGTGCTGGCTACAATGGCACTTCTGCAGACTGCTGATCTAAGTAAGATTTGCAGAATCAAGGCTAAAATTCACAGCATCCTTGTGTAGAAATCTCACGGGGATCTGGAGCTGCATCCACGGTTGCACTTGTTTCAGGGCAAGCAATGCCTCACTGA
The DNA here is from genome assembly GCA_013397895.1 of Origma solitaria. Taxonomy (NCBI): domain Eukaryota; kingdom Metazoa; phylum Chordata; class Aves; order Passeriformes; family Acanthizidae; genus Origma; species Origma solitaria. Next base: position 1,696,843 of record VZRL01000184.1, read on the forward strand.
GTTGCAGATGATAAAGCTCTCTTTCCAGAAAACTCAATTCTAGATTATATGAAAAGACAAGTTACATTTTATTTCAGCCACAAAGGTGCTTCAGAAAAAGTTTTAGATCTTTCTGAAATCAATACCACCAGTATAAATTAGAACAAAGCTTAGAACAATGAGATGTTGCCCCTAACTGGGACAATGTAATAAAACTGAGAGTGACAATAAAAGCACAAAAACAAGTACCTGCCAGTTTTAAGGATCTCCTTAATTGGACTTGCAATTTTCTTTTATTTTCTTTTTCTGTATTTTCTTCCGTGTGGATAACAGAGGCTCTTATATCACGGCTGTAATATTTTGGATGCTTCAATAAGAACAGAAATAAAATACAAAACTAAACTTGAAGATATGCAGATTTTGTATCTACAAAATTATACTTGAAAATATTCAGGCATTTGTATCTAAGTTTCCTTTAACAAAATTTTAAAAGTGTTCAAATAGAGATTTCTAAGATCAAAAATCTCTGAAATGGAAAAGGCTGCAGAGTGCATTGAGAGCACTGGCAGATTTACATTGAGGTGTAGCTGGACACTTCGTTTCTACTCATTTTTGGGAAAGCAGTACATGGATTATACTTTTTACACATGGCAAAAGATTCCTAAGTTATTTATGACTTATGTAAAATCCTAAAATAGATGATGCCTCCATTCTGTTGTAGTACTGACTGTGAAATGTGCTTCCTCCTGGGAGCTCAGCTTTCCCTAAAGCAAAATCACAGCTGAAACAACACTTCCAAAAGGACAATGTCTGGTCAGCAAAGTCATCTTGTTATTTGACCACTAGAGAAACACAGTTACTAGTTGATGTAGGTAGTCCCCACCAGAGCTTTCCTCTAGCCTCCTAGGGGGTTTACCCATAAAATCCTTCACCTACAACCTTCCAAGACTCCTATCCTTAAAATCTAGGTGGGACACCATGATGTCTGTCTTTGTCTCAATGGATAAATGTGGGATGAACACCCCAAAGTGCAACTTTAGTGTCTGTTTTTCAGAAAACCCTGCGCTTATCTCAATGCTACCAGCTTCACATGCCTTTTGGAAGCTAAATAATAAGTGCTTTGTCCTAACTTTGCAGCTTGAGAGTGCTCCTGAGCTCCAACAGTGGCCTTACCCTTTTCTGCACCCAAAACTGTTTTAACGTGGAAAACCTAGGTATTTGGGCCAGGATGCTGTGTCCCACTTATTTTCAAAACTGTGCAGAGCACCCTCATGAGACAGGAAGCCATGAGTATCTCAGACAAGCAGCCAAGGCCTAAGCAATGCAATTCTGAGAATCGAGTTTTCAGGCACTTTTATTCATTCTAACATATCACTACCATAAGAGAAATTTACAATTTATTAATCTTTTATATTTTGGTCTTTTGAGGCCAGTGCTGGAATGAAACTGAAATAAAACCCATAAGTTTTTAAAAAGGCTTGGGTCACCTTCCTGACCTTTTATTTATGAATAAATCAGGCTTTTGCTTCTTTGCGGAATAGCACAGGGATTTATTAGCTAAAGGTTTGTCTCATTCTTTGAAAGTAATTATGTACACGTCATATTAGGGTATAAGCTGGAATTAGAGACTGAAATTATATAAATAGAAATACAGATTTTCCGCAAGGTTGCAATGTAACCCAAACTTGTATTAAGTGTACAGTTGATACAAATAATCCAAGTCCTAATTAAAGGAACAAATGGGTCATTGGGCACTGCAACTCTGTTGTCAGGAGAGGGTCCCCTTCTACTCTCAATTGGGAGTTGAGAAACATGTCTGACCAGAAGTGAACCCCAAAAGTAGAGCCATGTAATAAGCCAGGAAGAATTAATTTGCTTTAGACGCCTTGCAGAGGGATGCAGGTGTGTTCAAAAGCCTGTTCAGAACAGGAGCTGACTGCTGAGTCTCCAGTATTGGGAATAAAGCTACTTTGTACAGAAATGGCTGTGCAGGCACAGGAGGGGAGCAGACCTCACATCAGACACAGATACATGGCAGACAATACAACTGTAATGCTAAAAGGAATATCCATGCAATTTGGAAAAAACTCTTCAGAGAATGGAAATTCTCTGTGGCTGCTCCTGGGAGTGAGAGGAGAAACATAGCCTGGGTGTCCCATGCAAGGATCAGAACCTTGTCTGGTCACTGGCTTTCATGTCAGAGCTCATTTGATAGATTCACAGTCAGCAACTTAAATAGGGAAAAAAGCTGTCAGCCAGTGAACTATCTTTACATGAAATGTCAGTGCTCTGTGTCTTACATGGAGGTGCCTACTCAGGAGTTGTCACCTCCAAGTCAATGCTAGCTTAAGATGTGGCTTGAGGAAACCCACAGTGCTCTATAGAAATTGAAACATTTCTCTTAAAGAGATAACAAAATGTGAGATTGATGAAGTAAAGGTTTGAAAACCAAACAAAGCTGTCTCGGGTGCAATCATTGGGGGATTTAGTAAAATTAAGAGCAGAGAGACAAGGTACTTGAGGAAAAGTAAACTAGATTTTTGTAAATCCTCCTTACTTTCATTTCTAGGGTGCTTCAGCTGGCTGTCTGAAGATACTTTCTCAGCTGTGAAAAACTCATAACAAGAGAATAAAATCTGAAAAGCAGATTCCTTCAGTAATACTTGACCATAATAAAACACACCAGCACATCCAAAATGTAATGTGAGTACTAAGATTTTTTCCAGCCACACCTAAAGCATCTGAAGATAATCTTTGATGTCCTAAAATAATGCTGCTTAAATGTTGCTTGATACTTTTTTAGGCTGTGGCAGCTCTCATTTGATCCTCCCATCTAGGTCCCTTTCTCTATTCTTGAATTAAATGTTCTCGTCTTTTTCCTTTGCATATTTTCTCTGTAATTACTGAACTTTACTTCACAAATAGTTAATATAGAGTCCAGACTCTGAAGAAACATTAAAGGTGAGCTTTTCAAAAGCTGCTCAGATACCTTAAAATGCAAATAAGCACTAACTGCTTTTCAGAGTGTGGATATCTGATCTGAGACAAATCTTTTCCTAGATGATTTGAAAAATTTATTTTCCATGGTTTGGCATTGAAATACCTTTAAAGGACCTAACCCAAGTCCTCAGTTCTAGTGTAGTGTTATGAGCCAATGCTTAAAATCATGGAAGCAGCCTCCAGTCCTATCATAGTCCAGCTCTGCAGAATTTAAGGATATATTTAAGCATATAAATAGTCTCAGTAGAATTAAAGAAACAGCATCCAGCTTTACACCAGACAGATATTAAAGGAAAAAAGTGTGACAGTCTGCAAAGAGACTGTATTTAAAATGTGTATACAAGGGAGAGGCTAAATTAAGGCTGTTTTGATGGCACTCAGCCTGCATTTTGAGCATGTGCTTTTTAACTTCAGGCCCCTGTATCAAAATGTGTTGGTGCTCCTGAATGGACTTTGCCTGGTCCTCTATGTCAGTCGAAACCAGGACTGAAGCAATGAAACATAGCTGAATATCTGAAAATAATAATATTTTTGAAACACATCTTTGTTTTAAAAATATGCTATTGAAGCATTTTCTATATGGCACTACGTTGTTAATACTGGTTTGACCATCACAGATGCTAATTAGTGATACATCCCTTTGTAAGAGTGATTGTATTAAACCCACAGATTACTAACTCAACAAGTTTTCAACAGCCTTTGCAATGCAAAGGAGGCTATTCCAGAAATTGTACACTTTTGTCTAGACTATGAAATCAGACACCATGCTGAAACCTGGAAAACCATGTATGTGCCCCTTCATTTTCAGATGGCAATGTGAGTAGTGTCTTGCCTACAATTCTTACATCTCTGAAAATAGTACCCTGTTTTACCAGTATTTAATCACTGACCATGTCTTTGTATAGGTGATAGTATTTTTGGTGATACTCATCAAAAATGCCATCAGTCACAACCTAGGGAGGGATATGCTGAGGGGATTTATGGCAGAAAGCATTGCTTATCCACACCCTGTGTTTAAATCTAACTTTCAGTTTAGTATAGCTGACTGTAGTGCTGCAAGACTACCTGAAAAACAAATCATAAATTTTGCTTTCTGCTTGAGTCTGGTATGGGGAAAAATCCTTTTCAGAGAGCTGGGTTGGATGTACTGTAGCACATTTTCAGGTGGATCCATGTTTTGACCAGTATCTCTGACGGCAGTATGGGATGGCATATCTTCATGCTGTCGAGAGCTGTGACAGTGAAATACACTTCAGCATATTTCCTAGCAGCCCAATTGCATAGCCAATAGCAGTACACAGATTGATATCCCTTAACTCCTATGGCTTCTTTTCTGTGCATCTGTCCATGCCACAGTCACACCCCTGTGCCAACGTGTAGGTGCATCAAGTGTGGTCTGAAGTGAGATCATGGTTCTGACAGGCTGATGTATCCTGCTCCCTGAAGCTTGATCTTCTGTCAGAAGGTACAGGTTTTATACTTAGGTGTACCCTAAGTACAAGGCAAGCAATACTAAAATTCTGTGAGAACTGACATTCATCCAGTTACAGGCAGACGCAGCAAGAATAAAAGAGGTCATTCCCAACTAATGGCTGCTAATGAAACCCCTGATGGAAAGAATTGTAGATAACATCCTATAGGAAACAGAAGCTTCCTGGAAGTGAATGTATAATTCCTCTCATAATCCATTTTGGTTCTGAGTACTTAATTGCGAAGCTATATGTCTTCTGCCATGTCTGCAAAGGTCGATCCACACCTAGCCTCAGTCTACACCCTTCTTGAATGTCAATAAGGGCAGATCTCAGCATGGTTTAAATTCTTAAAATTGTATCTCCACACAGAGAGAAATGTGGAGTTCATTTGAGGTTCACAGCTCATTCTTTTCCTATTAGAGCTGGAAATGCTTTTAGAGAATGCAAGTACCTGGTACCCAAAAGAAACCACAAAATCAAAAAATATATGCCTGCCAAAAATAGCTGCAATATTTTAAGCCTTTAAATTAGGAAGGTGGATGACACAGACCTATCCCAGGTTTCCAAACCAGGGGACTGATTGTATCAGGCAGGCAGCTGACAGGGAATTTTTAATCTCTGAGGACCTGGAATGGCAGACAGGAAGAAGAGAACAGGATGAATGATTAAAAGCAAACCAGTACCTGCATTACTGCTTTTGGAAGATGTAATCTCACAAATATGTGCCTTGCCTGAGGAGTCAGCATCCTAGTAAGAGGCTGGCTCAGCCCACTTTGGAGGAAGAACAGCAGTTAAACCTCCTGCTGGCTGGATCCCAGGGGCTGTTTTCCACACGTTGCAAAATTTCTTCCTAATCCTTGCAGGCCAACATGCTGGTGAACACTAGCAGAGCTCCCCACAAAGAACACTGTTCAAAATTATCACCTTTTAGAGGCTGCACCACTGGGTTCTCCCTGTGAGATGAGATGAGAGGATGAAGAAACATGAAGGAAGTTTTAAATTTATAAAGCTACCTCATCCCCATTCCAAATAATGTCTCAGGAAGCTTTCATTAATGCAAATTTCATATAAGATCATTGTCCGGGATGTTATCTGCCAGCCCAGATCGTCACTGCAGATGCAGGCATTTCACAAGGAATGCAGGTTTGGAGTTGCACATGTGCATTATGGCTGGATATAGATAGTGGTGTAGACATTGTTAGGAAATTATCAAGTTATTTTACTAAAGCTATTTAACTATGAATGGTTAAGATGAAATTGCAAGCTGATTTCTAGCCACCCAAGCATTAAGTTTGCCAAATGCTCTCCTGTTAGCTGCAGTGGGCAAGATTAGACTTTGACAAAGCTTTGAATGTGTTGTATGATATGGGACACCTAAATCTACATGGGATGAGTGAATGCCAGATGAGAACGGGACACAAAAAACTGCAAGTTTTATTACACATTTAGTTCAGCTTTACATTTTCTAGTTTGGGTTTCTGTTTCCAACTTCTACATGCTGCAGGGGCATGAAGAACAACATTGCCAACTCAGCAAGAAATTATCAAACCCTAAATCTCTTTTGGTTCCTAAGAGAATTTCTGTTGCTTTTTGAAAAAAATTGGGCTGGTAATAGGACATGTAGGAGAAGCCCTCCTGATGGGGAATTGGACCATTCTTTGTATTCATTCAACAAGCAGAGCCAAGAACCTGTAGTTCTCTCTGCCTGTACTTGTATTTCTGTCTTGCTGTTGGATGTCTACAGCATATGCCATATCTGCTCCTGCTTCTCTTCAGGCACTCATTGTATAATGCACTGAGTCTGGTCACCCTCAGCTCTCACAGGGAATTAAAGGTTTGTCTGTACTAGAATTAGAATTGTAATGTTTGTTTGTGCCATGTGTTGAGTATACATGTAACACTCAGAGCCACTTTTTCTCAGAGCAGTAAAACTGATATCCATTGAGCCAGCTTTTCAAAAATAGTTTAGCAGTTGTTGGTAACAGCACATAATAAGTATGTCTAATTCAGATCCCAAGTTCATATTACAAAGTGTCTCTTAGTTAACTTCTGAAAAGCTTTGTCAATCTTCCAGCTCATCTGACTCTTGCTGCAATTTCTAGGCTCTGCAGAAACACTTTTTACAGAGAGATGCTGTTTCAGCCTTGCCTTGTCACTAGGCAAATGTCTATTTGTCTACTGAATGTTGACGAGCCCTGGGCAAGGCAGTGACAGACAGTTTACACAGATCGTGTGGCATTAGCCCTGGGGAAAAAGAAACAAACCCCAAACTTGTGTCAATTTTGAAGTGGAGCTGAATCATGGGTGACCGTTTCTTGCCATCCAAAATTCAGAGAACTTGTGGTGTTACCTCTCATAACAATTTCTGTGAGCTAATTTATATATGGATATGGACTTAAAGAGGACTCTGGATATTAATTTTGAATAAAAAGTTCTGCTTAAAAGTTCTGACTTACAAGTTCTCCTTGAGAACTTGAGAATTCCTTGAGAATTCCTGTGGGGGAATCTCAATAGACAGGGCCTAGCCTTTTAAGTCCTCCCTTTTTATGTTCCACCTGCCTTTCTCCATGATCTCAGGCCATATGGACTGGCTACAAAGAAGAACAGGGCACAAATATCTGAAGTCTCACAAACAGCTATCGAAATAGAAAAGAGCAAAAATGAACAACAAAAGATGTTGGTTCAAATAAAAAATCTTGATAGAAATTAGCTATTGTCTGAGCTGGCTTTCAGTAAGACTTTTTAATGCAACACTGTAACCCAATTAGCTATGTACACAAACGACCCCAAACTCCATCTTTGTGCAGGTTTTGTTTGTGGATTTATTTTTTTACAAGCTTAAAAAGTGAATAAATTTCACGCTGGTCACCAGGAGTGCAAAAAAACTGTTCAAACAAATGAAACAATTGAAATTACTAAGAATAAGGGATGGGAGAAAAAAATGCAAAGAGTTAAATTTAGAGAAGATAACATATTTTAATCATTACATAATCCTTGATGTAAGAATATCATGGAGATATGCCAAGTAAGACAGAAAGTAAAAAAAATGAAAGAGTTAAGTATTTGGTTTTGGAAGAGACAACTGGACATGAAATCATAGGAAGGAGTACAAGGGCGTTTGAAATGTAGTTTAAATATTAGTTGTGGCCAGTAAAAGAGAAGGGAAAAAAGATACAAAGGGCTAAGTGTAGGGATATGATATTTAGAAATGGAAATGTAAAAGTGAAGTGTGGAAAGGATGCTATTCAGGCAGGTAGGGGTAAGAGAAGAAAGAGAAATAGAAGCAGTTTAAACAAAGATACTAAATGTCAAATTGAGAATTTCAAAAGAACAGATCAGAAGGGACCACTGATAGAAAGAGAAAATGGAGATAGCTGAGAGGAGAGAGAGATTATGTATTTTGTTACCACTTCTCTCAGACATCCTGGGGGACTGCTGGAAAAAGCACTGCTCATCCTCCTCTAAAAACAAAAAGACAAAAAGAAACAAGGACATACTAATTGTTCTCAGCTAAATGAAGCAAGGATTTGGGAAAGCCACTAAATACAGCAATGGAGAAATTAGGGCCTGAGATCACAAGGATGTGTACCAAGAGGATGATACTGGCTGATACATGAGACGACTCAAAAATACGACCTGCAAAAGATAATATTAGAAATAGGGAGAGTTAGGAGGAAAGCAGCTTGCCAGAAGGTTGGGCCAACACTCCTAACATTAACACCAGAATTGTCAGGACATCGATGAGTATAAAATTATAAGGGCAATGGATGTAAAAAGGTGGAAGGAGAAAGAAATATAAGTTGGAATAGCAAAGTATCATATTGCATCGTTTATACAGGTTAGGAGGCACCAGTGGTGCTAGAAGAAAAGCAGTGCTTTCATTAGGTTGTCTTCTTGTATGCATGGTACAGTGGCAGCCCACAGCACATCTCTCAAGAGAAGTGGATGACTTCAGATGAGAAATCCAACTAGTTATCACATGTCGAAGTAATTCTTGAATAGCAAGTGTTTTGTAAGAACTTCTCCAGAGCAAGAACATCTCTTTGCTACTGAGCAGGGGCCAGGAAAGCTGAGACATCTTAATGCCCTCCTCAGCAATCCTGGGTCCCGTAGACTTCAAACAATAAATCATGAATGACTTCATTCGGCATTTGGGGTGAGGTTGCACCATCCCATCGGACCACAGCTTTCTCAGACAGATGAGTCACTACCTCAGTGATTAGAGCCAAGCACTGGCACAGCACACAAAGCAACACAAGCGGAAGGGGAGGATGCAAAGCAGCTCTGGAGCTCACCTCCCCAGTGACACAGCCGCCGACCCGTGGGCAGGCTGGCAGCTCTCATGGATTGTAGCTATCTGTGTGGGGAGGGGACTGACCTGCTCCCCTTGGCACTATTCCTGCACAAGCCTGCAGTGTCGTGACAGAGGCAGGATGACGTGAAAGCTTAGGAAGAACACGACTTTCAGCTAAAATACTGTAAAACACAAAAAGACATTTTAAAAATTGTCAAAAATATGGCACCTTCTCACTCAACAGATTCGGTAATTCAGTGTGCTATTTGTTCACTTTACTGATCACAGTAATTTGCAATATACACTTTTCCATTCTGCTCAAAGAACAGAGGTGACACATCTATGAATAGGTTGGCAAGACACTACTGGCTTCCCCACTCTGCCTCAACCCAGATGTTGTATGATTTTAACTAGACCAATGCAGTTAAACAGCTACAGTGGAAAGGAGAAAATACAGCTCAAATGGACTAACTGTGCTTGCAAGAAGAGAACTGAGCTACACCTGAATTCCTGTTTCTAAAAACCAATAATGTGGTTATAACACAGTGCAGTTATATCAGGAAAAGGGAATCATGTCTACACCACACTGCTTTACCAGCATAAAGGCTGTGTGTAAAAACAGGCTGTCAGACCTAAAGTTGTTGCATTTTCATCTGCAAAGATTTTTTTCTGTTATTAATGAATGCATTGACAGAAGTATGCTGTCACTCATCCCACTGCAAAAATTTCAGTTAGATTTGTTTGCTTATTAATTGACTAGCCTTGGTTCTGATTTTCAAGGAAGAATCCCCCAAAATAGGCATATTAAAACATCTAGATACAAATACTGACTTCCTTGTGTAAACATAAAAACTCTTCTCTGGCCACAGCATCATTCAGTTCCCAACCAGAACTTTCAAAATCTTCCTTTAACAAATGCCTCCCAAAAATAGAAAGCACCAGCTTTTATTGATATTAAATGAATAAAATAATATGAAACATTGTCATTACATTCTATGGTTGCCCAGTCACCATATTTTAGCTAAGTCTTGAGTAGGCCAATATTACTCTACCATTTCAATAAACACAACCACCAAAAAAATCTTGAAGGTATTTTACTAATACTTTAATGTTATAATTTAATTTAAGTTTACGAAAATGTTGCACATAAAATTTAAAATCACTAAAGATTCCGTGTGTTTGAGGGTATTATTCTCAAGATTTGCATAATAATGTGAAACCATTGACTCATTTACTCCCTCAATTCCTTAGCTATCAAAATGTCACAAATCTTGGCTACACAGGCACACATGGATCACCTTCCTATAAATCCTATAAATCCCTGACTGCCTCCTCTTTTCCATTTTTGCCTAAGGGAGCAAAAAGTTGTTATTTTCTTTTACCGTTAAGGGTGAGCAATCTTCCTTTCAGTGACAGTTTTAAAAGAAGATGTAGTTTTATAGACCTGAAAGGTATACAGAACTGCACCCACAGTAAGACACACACACAAAAATCACAGTGTAATATTTCTTACAATTTTCAAATACATATACATTTTTGAAGACCATACTGAATTTTACATATTACTTGTCTCAAGAATGAATCTGAGGATGCTTTAGATTATATCAAACATACTTTGCAAGTATTTTTTTCTATTTTGGCCTTGTCTAGAAGTCAGTTATGTTTTTAAAACTTCATATTTTCAGTTCCCACTTCTAGAAGTCACTTTTGGGTTACTGAAAGCAACCTCACTGACTTGACGCTGAAAAACATATTCACTACCTAACCACAGCATGAAGTAGAAAAGCTACAGAAAAAAAGCTCATAGTTGCCCATATTAATATTAAAGTATTAAAGCAAATGACAGCCTTAGCTATCTGCCTTTTGTAGAAAAAGTTCTTAATTTTAAGTATGGTGCAATCTAAAGCCATATTCTTCCTCTCCCTCCAAAAGACACCACCCCAGATGTAAAAAGCCAGAGTCCTGGTGATTTACCCAGACAATATAAAGAAATCTGCAGCTCAAACTGTGTACACAGGCTAAACTGACAAATATTTACACAGCGCACTGCTTCCTTTTTCACTGTTAGCATTTCAGATCTGGGAGTCTGCATCTCCCTGTGACAAACACCTGAGATAGCAACAACTTCAGAATGGATTTGACATTCTCTCACTATAAATGTAACCAAAATCCAAGGCAGGGGAAATATTTGGGCTCCTAAATAACTTTGAAAGCTATAGTGTTAGAATAAAAAGTGTCTGACTTACAGAACCAGTTTCAGTTAATGCATTTTAGCTTGGTTTCTCAGAAAGAACTAGGAGGCTAGGAAAAAAGTCATATATTCTCTAAAGATACAGGATTTTGATGGGCTGTATGTTTTTGAAAGCAAGTTCCACAACTCACCTTCAAAGTCCAGGCCAAATTAGTAAATCCTTCCTGTTGTTTTCATGAGGGAGTATGACAACACTCAGTAATTCACTTCCTTCCCTTCCAGCTAACGATGTTATTTCCCATCTCCTGAATTTCTACACCTCTTGCAAAAATTACACTTCTTGTAGAGTGAACCCTTGTTTAACCAGGATTTGCTGCTTACATATGCAAGCATTTTTTATTCAGATCCAACACTTTCATACTCAGAATTTTCTCAGAAGGAAACACAGAGTGTCTTTATCCAGAGCCCAGGCCAGTGAGGGCTACATGGAGTCAAATCATAACAAATTACACATTTACCACATGGATAAGAGAAACTTTTCCCTCAACTTCCTTTTAGCAGGAGAAGCTGTTGCAAAGAAATAGATTTTAAATCAAATGATTATTACAGGAAAATTATCTACAGATCTCTGTGGGATTTATATGAACTTCAAATAAGATTAGTCAAAATAGAAAGTACTTTTCATAAGCTTGTTCTAAAGTATTTAAGCAAGCAAAATGTGAGATTCTTAATTTAAAAGACTTTGCGTCTGTATTTTAAAATAATAAATACCTAGAAGAGATAATTCAGAGGAGTACCTTTTCCACAGAATTTATAAATCTCCACGTAGGACTTTATTTATTGGGATTTCAACAGAAATTTCTTATTTAATCAGAATATTGTTTGGATAGAATTCATATCAGATATTTCACAAGAAAAAAACAGAAGATTGTGGGGGGTTTTTTTGGTAGGGGTTCTAGTAAAATATTCATACAGTCATAAGCATTTTCTCACTAAATCACCCTAATATTTTTATTGTCTACCAACAATTTGACACATTTTCTGAAATTATTTCATAAATGGATAAACTGTCCTACAGAAAAAAAGAATAAACAAAGCTTCAGCCAAACTATTTATTTAAAACTGAAGAGTCGCATAAGCATGAGATTTTTTTCTCATTATTTAATTATAGGCAGCATAATAGATTCTTTACTGGACAGGCTTCCTAAAGTGCATCCATAAAATATTTTCTTCTTCCTCTAAATTAGAAAAATTATTATATCTAACTTTTGAAAAAAAAATTAAATTGATACACATGGAAAAGATTTAAACAAGCTTTTAAAAAAAGCCACAAGATCATATACACTGTGAGTTTTGGCTCTGATAGGAGTGTTTGAAATGTTTGAAGAGATGTACATGTACCATGATTTACACAACTTCACACTGCAATCATGCAAACAGCACCCTTGTTAACGGGACTTGTAATGATAAACCACATTAGTGCATTGAATCCTACAGCAAAGCTACCAACTATTGAAAATAAAACAAGAGCTCAGTGAGGTTTTTAGTGCAAATACTGATTTTTTTTTTTTTCTGAATTTACTGTAGAAATACACGCAGTTGTACAGGAAGACCTACATCAAATCCATGCACCGAAAGGGCTGAAAGGGAGAGAATGATCTTCCTTTTTTGATCTCTTCAAAGACCAAGTAAAGGTTTGTTTGTCTTTTGACTTTTGGATAAATGATTATGCCATTCAAATGTATCCACACATAAGCAGTTTTAAGAAAACAAAACAACACATCCGAAGTTGTGGTAACTTTCTGCTGTTCATCATCTGCTGCAAGAATAAATGATGGCCAGAATTCTTGATGAAGGGTGAAAAATATTTATTTTTAAAATGCCTTACTTCTCAGAGTTTAAACATGTATTTTCTGTGTTACTGAATTTTTTGTTCATGTATCAAAAGCGCCAAGGTGATATTTACTACTCCACTGTCAAAAACCCAAAAACACTGGTGAAATTATTGATGTGTAGAAGTGCTAGCCTCTTCCTGAAGAAAGAATTCCAAGTGGTCAACAGTTTATCCTGAGTACACTGAACTGTTCAAAGATTTTTTTTTGCCTCCACTGTACTTACTACAGTTAGCATTTTAAGGGTTCACCTTATTCCCTCTCTCCACCACAAATATGTGTTATTTGCACCTGATTTTGTGGAAAACTTCAGTTCACAGCCCTTTTTCATAATTTTGTTATGTACATCCAGGCACCTGAGCAAAACACACTAGAGAACATTTCAGCAAGGCTTGTTATTAAACTGCCTATCTTTGCTTATATAATTTCCTTTTTTCCAATTACATGCTTTCACACTTTGCAAAAATATTTATTCACACACTACATGTTGAATAAAATTCTCCAAGTCAGCTAGGGAATCATAAAGAGAATCATCTGTATCTTGACTTCTGAGAAACTTTCGAAGGATATCTAAAGCACTCAAAGCCTCATTTTTTGATGGTAAAGGCTGTTCAGCTCCCTGAAATCGATCACCTTCATCCTTATCTTCATTGCCAACAAATGTCTCAGCTTTATCTGATGCACTTTCTTTGGCACACATCCTTTCATTGTTTGTGGGCACTTCGTAAGTTACCAAGTCATCATCTAGAGCTCCATATTCTTCCAAAGATAAGCCTTCTGGAAACTCTACTCCAGCTGCCCGTGCATGGGCAATCAAATCAAAATCACTTTCAGCCTCGTTGTTATCGTTTGTCTCAGTTTCTAATTTAAAAGGTGCTCCATTGTAACTTTTCACAATAGTCTGTGGTGTTACTTCCCTCCAGCTCAGGTACAGCATCTCAACTGCATCAAGAAGGGTCAGCATAAACTCTTTATTACTTTCTACACAGTCAACAAATCTCTTGATAAGACAGTGCCTGTATTTAACCTTCAGACTCCTGATAATCCTTTGTTTCATAGCTACACATGAAGAAGAGTCTGGAGGAAAGAACACTAATTTGACAGACTTCAGGTTCTTTACTTCTGTGTGAACTGGGAGAGAATCAACAAGAATAACCACTCGGCGCTGCTGTGCTTGAAATCTGTTGTCCAGTTTATGCATCCACTCCTCAAAGATTCCTGAAGTCATGCACGCCCTATCATTTGCTTCATAATCCACTGGCAGCGATTTCACGTCTTTGAAAGAGTGTGGACTTTTGTTTTCTCCTATAACAAGCAGCGGGAGTTTCTCAGAGCCATCCATATTTGTACCCACCACTACAGTGATCCTCTCTTTGCTTTGTTTACCCACAGAACAAGTTTCCCCTTTAAATGCAAACGTGTTATGTGGTAACATCTGATACAACAACCCAGTCTCCTGTATATAAAACACATTTTTTGGCTGATAATCATTTAAATAATAAGGAAGCACATTTTGGTACCAAAGAGTTGGAGCATCCACTGTAGTAGTAGAAGCTGTTTCTACAGGCTGAGCTCTGAAAACTAAACCATACCTCGACTTGAAACGATCGAGCCAGCCATTACTGCATTTAAAATCACTGTGTCCAAGCTTCTGGGCAAAATCATTCGCCTTGACGCGCAACATAGGGCCATTCACCGGCACATTCAGGCACTGTGCAATTCTGTACCACTTCATCAATGCCTCCTCCAGGTCGGCATAAAAAGCAGTCCTCAGTCTCTTCCTTTTAGGATCAAACCGTAAAGTTTCAAAGGCTTCCAAAACTTTTTCCTTATTCTTCATAATCGAAGAGAGTGAATTCCTCTTGATGCCATACTTGGCTGCAATGTCCGCCTTTTTCTTTCCGCTCTCCACAGCGCTTATGATGTCAATTTTTTCCTCGATGGATATACTTTTTTTCCTCCTCACTGTGGGCTCGGGCAGAGCCTCTGCCATGGCACCGAGCAGCGTCTCCCAGGCGCGCTCACCCGCATCCCTCGGCGGGCAGGCACGCTGCCGCTTCGCCGCTCGCGGCTGCTTTCCCCGCCGGCGGCCCGAGCTCCCGGGCACGGCACTCGGCGGCGGCCGGAGCAGCCTCCCGGGCGGTGCCGGCGCTGGTTGCCATGGCTGCGACCATAGACATGACGGCCTAGAGAGGCCGCCGCCGTCATCCCCTTTCCGGCCCGGCGCTTCCGGCTCCTGCTGCCACCGGAGAAGGAAGAAAATAAAGCTGGAGAGGGGCCGCCGGAGCCGCCCCGCCCGGCCTCCTCCTTGCCCCCTTCCCTCCTTCCGTCCTGCCCTCCCTTTCCCCGCAGCACGACGCCCCCGGGGCCGCAGCGGCGCCGCCGGCAGGTGAGGGACGGGCCGGGCCGGCTCGGGGCGGCCGCTGGGCCCGGGTTCGGGGAGGGCCGGGCCGCGCCTCCCGCTTCGGCCCGTCCGACGTGTCACCCCGCGGGAGCGGCCGCCCTTCCCGGGCTCCCGGCGGCACCGGGAGTGCCCAGCGGAGCGGGGTGTGCCCGGCTTGTACGCCCCGTTCCGGGGGTGCTCGGCGGCCGGGCGGAGAGGGCAGCGCCTGAGCTGGGGAGCAGGCGGGTTCCACCGCAAAGAAAGGGAAGCTCTGTGCTGGTGAATGAAGAAAGCTGTAAATGCTGTGTAAATTTTGTGCCCCTGGGACTTATTCCACACCCTGGCAATTACTGTTTTAAGTGTGCCAATTTGTGTTTTGCTTACTGTTCTTAAAGCATGGAAACTCTTTGGTGTTGTGTGACAAGCAGGTGTTGCATGTGGTATTGTTTGCAAGCTAGAGGCAATTCTTCCAGTATTTCTTACAGTACCTCTGTAATAGATTATTTTTAACTGAAACCCCCTAATACCCTTTCATCTTGCTTGAAAGTCTTTGAGGGGGATCATTCTGAACATCCAGCCCAGGATGTAGTTTCAGTCTCTAACGTGTACTTTTTATGCTTGGTGGAAACGGAGTTATCACTTTGCAGTTGGTGGCTCTGTTACCTAACAGTTGATTCTCTAGAGAAGATGACAGGAGGGTTCTTTTTGCAGGGCTGGAGAAGGATGTTATTTGATCAGTGCAAGTCCAAAGCTTTCTGAATTGTGTGTATGTTTACGTATGTATTTATGTATGTACACACACAGTTAAAATGTCAGGAATAAGAAACACAGAAGAGTGTTAGATTGGAAAAACTGAAAGCTGAGGCAGTATCTTCATCAACTACTTCTTTCTGTTTTGGTAGAAGTTGAAGCCATAATGGGAGCCATTATGTCTTAGCTAATCTGGAGACAAATAGAGCATTAAAGTGTTTAGGGCCAGGTTGACCTAGCATGGGGAGTGTGAAAGGCAGCGGCAGCCCTGTTCTCCAGTCTTTGTCTCCATCGTGTCTTGTAACTCTCAAGCATAATTAGATCTTGCAAGTAGAGCAGCCAGGGAATTCAAGAGCATTAAGAGGGAACTATGGTGTGATTGCAGCAGGAGGTGTTTCATACAGTTTTTTACAGTCTTTTTTAAAAAGTGATTGTTCTCTATCTTGACAAGAATTGGTGGAAGTGTTCTTAGCTAGAAATTGAAATTAAGAAAACATCCATAAAATGGTTCTTTTTCCAAGAGCACTGGGATTTTCTGCAGTGTTACAAAAATTTGTATTCTTTATCTATGCAGTTAAGTAATAAGACAACAATAACAGTGTGTAGTAAAATTCATTTTAGACAGAAGATATCTTGCTGTTGCTTTATTGGCAATTAATTTAAGAGAAGAGTAAGTGAAAGAGCCAATGCATCCTGCTTACAAAAGCAGATCTGGTTCTTGAGATTCCCATCGTTATTTCTCAGACTATAAATCATTTATCTAAGTGATCTAAGTATGTGAAGAATATGCTTCTTATTCAAAATTAATTTATTGTTGATGACATTGACTTCATATTTTCATGAATAGGCAAATATGAATTTGCCTTTTTAATGAAAAGTACATAAGCATGCTGTTATAACCACTAATTATAATTGGTTAAATATCTCTGATATCTCCATCCTAGGGGAAGCTTACTATGTTGTTCATAAGTTCTTGCTTTGTTTTGCTTTTTACTTTGCCAGTTGAAGAAGTGGTACATAAGGCCCCAGTAGTTAAAAATACTGGGATTTTATTTATGGTGAGCAAAACTTAAAACTACTGAGGCTGTAATCCAAGACACATTTAAGGTAGCTTTGCCATGGGGGGTGATTCTTAATCCATTCTGTGTCCTCTCTGCTATTGTGGTGCAGTATTTGTGTGGATTTGCAGAATTGGTATAGTGGGGAAGAAGAAAACCGAGAGGGGCAGGAGTGATACGGACAGGGTTTCCATTCTTGTCAGAATATGAATCAAGCATGTTTTTCCCAAGTAGAACCTTTTTGAGTTGTTCTAACTACAGCTGATGGTAGCAAATGTCTTGGTACACCAGTCACCTAATGTGTTCCAAAGTTGTGGCTGCTTTAGTGAAGAAACAAACCAAGCCCTTGATAATGCAGAATCCATGCTGTACTGGGAATTAGCAGCCTCTTATAAAGAACAGACCTTTGTCTGGCACCTGCAAGAACTACAGAAATACAAAAGTCTGGATGCATTTCTGTAATGGAACCTTAAATATAAATTATACATGTATGTAGATGCCATGATTACCACAATTTCACAAGTTGAATTTCGGTGAAGGTGTAGAAAGTTTTCACCCTTGCATCCAGTATTTGATGTTTATGCCCCTATTTTTTTTCTGTAGAAGCAGTAATCAGGAAATTCTGTAGTTAAGTTAGAAAGTGCAGTTGAATTTTTTAAGAAAGCCACCTTTAATCTACATTTTTCCCTCTTCTCATGTTTTAAAGTTGATTAGTGTGATCCTGCAGGGCTGTGTTGAAAGTGTTGGCACTACTTGTAGGGAAAGAATACTGTACAAAAAATTGGTCATGGAGGGGTATTGTAACACAAATGGTGAATTCATTTGGATTTAAAGAAAATAATTACTTGCTTTATGTAGTGTCTTCTACATGGGTTTTTGAGATGGTTCGTGCCTCTAGATTAGGTTACTACAAGTTCTTAAATCTATCAAAAATATTTTTGCCCTTAACATTTAATAGTTTAAAACAGTGTTACCGTGGTACGTAAGCTTGTATATGATGTACAAATGCAGCTCCAGGAACACTGATGTGATAGAACTGAAGAGCAGATTGTCTTAATGAAGACTGCACTACAAGATGAATTTAGCTTTTCGTTTAATCAGAAGAGCAAGGAAATCACACTTATTCTCCTACTTCAAAATGTTTGTTTTAGCTACTCTGAAATAAGCTGCTAAGGTGGTTATTTTCAACCACAAGCAAAGTTTGGACAGAACTGTGTGGGCAACAGCACGTCTGCTGTACAGTCTTTCATGTTGAAAAGAAATTAAAAAAATTAAGAAAGCTAAATAAGGATGTTAACTTATTTCTTAATTATTTCAAAGGGAATTTTATACTGAGCCTAGAAAAATCCAACTTCATTCAGTGATAGTCCTGGATGAACTATTTTTCTGGAGAAAAATCTCTTATTTTACATGTTTGGTTTTCCAAAATAAGGTAATAGGTTATCCAGTGTAATACTATCTAGATGATCTAGGTGATTCAGTTTCTCAGCCTTTGTGTCCTTACTTTATTTCCCTTGCTATGTGAGCTGCTTACTTTATTAATTATTTGCTTTAACTACAAAGTTTTATAGCTTAGGTGTTTACAATACAATACAAATAGTAATCTCTTTATAATTTTTCTTAATCTGTTATGTGTCTGAACATGTATGAAATGGTGCACGTCTCAACAAACTGAAGTCATGTGTGATTATGTGCAATACTGACAGATTGATTAATTTTTAATGATTGGTTGTCTCCTCCTCTCAAACAGCTGAGTGAATTGTGGTGTCACCTTTAGTTACCAGCTATTTGAAAACAAATTTAGATACTTTTCTTGCTTAAGCTAAAATTGGGTATGTAATTCACCTTTCATGATTACTATATTCAGAGTTGATTTCTTGTGCATGTGCTCAGTGTTAAAAACTTTCTTTGCCTTTGTAGCTGAGATCTTTTTGAGACTAAAATGAAAGGGATTCTGTTTCTAGTAAACACAACAGACTTAACAGCTTAATAGGTTTCAGTGGCTTAGCATCAATATAATCTTGCAATGTTTGGATAAATCTTATGTCTTAACAAAATGATGATCTTTGCAATGGTAGGATACAGTCAGTGTATTGTTGCAGGTGACAGTATATATATCAGGTGAAGAACCTCCTTTGACTTCCAGGGTTTTATGTTGCAAGCTTAGCTGTCTGTGGGGAAAGGTTGCTTTGGCAGTGAAAGCTTACACTAGACTGAATTCATAATCTCTCTTAGATTTTTTTTCACCATCAAAAGAGGAAGATTTCACTTTGCTTTAGCAGAAGTTGTGAAAGAAATGTTTTCTGAAAGCCTGCTTTGGTTTCTGTGAGGTGCAACATCCAGCTCCTTTCACTTCAATTAATGCATGCCAAACCTATTTGGTTTTCAGGTATGTCAGAACACAGCAGTGAATCCACAACACTTGATGAATCTCATCCAGCTGCAGAAGAGGTCCAGTCTGGCTCTGAGGTGATTGTGTGATAGTTATATTAGTGTAAAATCAACTAATCATAACAAATTTCAGACTCCCAAAAGTTCTGCTTTACGTAGAACAGTGCTGTTGGTATGGGGATATGAGTTCATGCACAGCATCTTGAATGGGTGGGGTTGGTTTTGAGACACCATTAAGAACAGTCCAATTAATTCATAGCAAAGGATTACTTCAGCCAGTAGTCTGTTGCTGTGCTGCAGTATTTGTTTTGTAAGTTGAATAGATTTAGGCATGGGAGAGTCTGAAATGTGTGAGTACTGCAGGAAGAAAGGGTTGGTACTTAAAGGGCAGCAATCTCTGTGTAACGTTGCTGTAACAAGGTATTCTATCTGCTGCTGAAGGAGTGAATCTTTTTTTTTTCCCTGGGAACCAATACAGCTTGTATCTTCTCTATGAAAAAACCTGGCATTTTATAATTATGAACAAATTCCTAAGGTTCTCAATATTATTTGGCTAATGAGGTGTGTTTGAGATGCTCTTTTAGAAAGACAGTCAACATTTTCCTCACTGTTCTAGAGTAAAAATGAAAAAAAATAATGCTGACTTTATCGCTATTAAGAGTTTCAGTGACAGTGAATTGTTTTTAAACTTTCAGTAAAAACAGAATAGTGATTCCACAGCTATTTAGCATATCTCCAAATTTGTAAGCCGAGTTGTACAGAGGAAATACTGATTGGTACTAAAGGATGATTCTATTTTTTCAAAATAAAAAGTCCATCTGAAACACGATGTTTTCTTGTATTGCTTATGTCATTCAGTTAATGACGTGCCTAATACGTCAATACGAATTTAGGAACTTACTTAGATTTACTTTAGGTTGTTTATACATACGATAAATTTCCTTCTGAGGAGTCTATTTCTTTGTATGCTTAGTTTAAGTCACCTGTGGGCTACACTTGCCAGAGGGACACTTGATTCAGGAATCATAGTCCCTGTTTCAACAGAAATGCTGCAGTGGTCTGGTGGTTTAGTTTTCTGTCAGATCAGTAAGCTTACCATGATTATATGAAGTTACAGGAACTCATATCCAGAGGTAAAGAGAAATGGCTGCTGGATTTGGCAGTAGCCTATTGTCAGAGTAAGTATTTTGAGATACTGCACTGCTGAAATAGCTGATGCTGTGGGTAGTCCTTCACTCACAGTAGTTTCTGACTGCATTACTACCTGTTGCATAGGCACAAGTGTTAATGCTGTGCCTGTTTTCAAGAATTAATGTGAGTTGAAAAATTACCCATCCTCTTTTCGAGCATAGGTCACTTTTATCCTGCAGTGTTTCCGGAATCTTGTTTGCTGTACAAATACATTGTTCAGGAAGGTGAAGGGATGGTGAAAGCTGATGGGGGTTAGAGTTGGGGGAAAAGGACAAGGACTTGTTCTTGACAGCAGTGCTAGCTTAAACTGTTAACTAAAATGCAGGTGGTGGTTTCTTGCTATATCTGAGTTAAATTAGCAATTCACCCCACTTCCCGTTTTCAGCTGCTCATTTCATTCCTTTGGTGCTTCTCTGACCTCGTTGCAAACTGATTCAGCTCACTGAAACTGGAAAATAAACCTGGTGAAAAGGTCTACTGCCAGAGTAGTGATTTGTTTGTGTGGTGACTGCAGTCAGGTGAGTGTTTGGGAGGTGGGACACTGTGTGTCTCACAGTAGGGACTGGAAAAGTAAAGTGGTGAACTGTCCTCCTTTCAACAATGGGAAGTTGTTATAGTTCAAACATAGCATGGAACTGACATTAGCAAGTAATTTTTTGCTTTCTCTGAACTAGATACCTAGGTCTGACTCAAGTAGGAATGCCTGAAAATATATTAATTGCTTCTAGTTGTTCAGAGATGCTGATGAATTTTTGTTTTCTAATATATGTATTTGCTAGAGATGTGTGCATATGCACTGAGTGTGTATATTTCTGAATAAAGGCATAAAGATTTATCAATGTCAATATTTGCAAACTTGAGATCCTTATTGAAAAGCACCTAAGTCAAGTATTTGTTTTGTCTTTAATTAGAGATGCAGTTTTGTTTGTGATCCCTAGCAAAGTGCCCCTTGACAGTAGAAGACTTTCCCTTTGCACTGTGTTCTCTGATAATTTGCAGAAAGAACAAAAATAGCTGTGTTGGCCTATGCTAATGTTTCTGTATTGTGCAAGTAGCTGTGACAGGCCAAGCATTTTGGAAAATACCTCACTTGACCGTGCCAAGTAGAATTGTAGTTCCTAGCAGTCTTAGAGCCTAAGCACATGTGAGATTTAAAGCAAGCTTAAGAAACTTGAGCTATTGGACAGATTTCCTAAATCAAAATGTAATATGACAGGTAACTAGAACATTTGATCTAATGGTGTTGTATAGCAACTCTCTGTCACAAGCAGGGAGTTGGACGTAAAGATCCTTATGGGTCCCTTACAACTTGGGATATTCTATATTCTATGAAATGAAACAAATTACTGTTTTAAAAGTGCTCATAAAATAAGCATAGACCTTTTGGTGTACTTCAGTAGAAGCACATTTATTTTAGCCCACAGACAGTGACTAGTTAGAAAAAGTCTTGAGAGGCCTCAAAACTAATTAAGGAGATCAGGCTCACTAATGTAAATGAAGTGGTGATATGTGAAAGTGGAAGAATATTAGCAATGGGGTATGACAGAAGATCTTCCAATTAAGAATGATGAAAATGATGCTCAGTAAGTACCAGTAAAATCTTTATGTTATATTGATACTCACTAAAGCTTCATGTGTGGTTGGAGCAGCCAATGATACTTCAGCCTGATCTCAGGCTGGGCCTCCTCCTGACCCTTGAACTGAAAAGAGCTGGTTCAGTTTGATGGTTTAAGAGCTTTGAAGGTAGAAGGGTGCCTATTCTCAAGTACCTTTTGATAGTGTACCTTGTCTTGCGCTAGTGCACGGCCTGGTTTGAGGACTTCAGACAACTTTTATGGAAGTGAACAAACACTGGCTTGGTTGTGTGTTGATTTTTACTTTTTGCACTTCTGGTGACTGATGAAGCTGCCTTCCAGAGTTAGGAGCAGCTTTTTGAAAGGGAGGAAATTTTCAGTTCCTCTTAATTTTGAAGAGTGTTAAGCTGCCATTTTCTCTTCAGGTGCTTGTAAATGATGTGCAATTCTGGGAATGTGTCTTCTATCTATACCTTATGTCGTACTTAAAAGCAGTAGTTTCACAGCTGCTGCTATTGTTCATGATGCAGCTGTGTTTGAAACTAACTTTGAATCCTGAATTCCGTTGGTACTTTTGAGTTCTTCTGGAGCTTCTGCATTTCACTTCGGGTTTGCTGCTGTTTGACTGTATGAGATTTGCACCCCAACAGTTTAGTCAGAAGGTGGCACTATACTATGGTAAAATAAGAAGCAACTGAAACGATCTTAAAGTTTGGAATCATTGCTTTTTTAAAAATCACATGATTAATATAATAATTAATAATTAATTAATAGTTAATATTTCTCTTCTCTAGTATTTATTACTTATGAATAGCTAATTCCATTTTTTTAGCCCAGCTCATTATAGTTTGGGATACAGAAACTACTCTAAGGCTCAGGTGTGTATGTAAAACATTTGTCTGAGCCCATGTCTCATTTGTGTCTTAATCCCCCAATGCCAGCGGGTTAAATTTTAGTTTTTCTTTTCTCTTAGATCTGGAAACTTTAAATTACTTCTGACTGAGCTGTGCTAGAGTATTATTGTGATTCAAGGATGTGATTAAATACACATATACAGACTGAGTAGATCAGAATATTTCCAGTTGGAGTTTGAAATAAAATCAACTGTTATAAAACCCATGTGTCAAATATTTTCATATGGATTACTCATTGGAAATGTAAGACAAGTCTAACCTGTTTCCTTTTATAGGAAAGTGCAATGGCTCAAGAATCTCCCAAAAATTCAGCGGCAGAAATTCCTGTGACTATCAATGGACAGCTGGAAGATTCTCATGAGCACAGCTTTAAAAGTGTAAGAATTTTCTTTGCTGTCTGAAATGCTAAAGTTGCAGTGCAATGCATAGCAGATTTCACTTGGCATAGTTTTCTGGAGGTTTACTGAAAAAACTCCCTTGAAGCTCACAGATTATTGTCAAAGTTGATATAACGTAGTGTGATTGCATATTGCAATGATCTTTTTTGTATAAAAGGCTCGTTAGTAGTGGCCAGTGTCGAGTTCTTCCCCTTCGTCTGGGGAGAGGTGAACGATCAGTTTTGCTTGTGCTCGAATGTCCAGCAGAGGGCGCTGCGGCACAGCGTCTGCGATTTGGGGTCGGGCTCTTTTTATTCGGATTTTCGCTTGGAAATAGGAAGACCAGTTATCTGGCCACGTTTAGCTGATGTCTGCTGAGGCTTAGATTTCAAGGAAAGCTTTTAAGTTTTAATAGTTCCATACTGACTTGCAGTGCAGAATTATTCTTAACAGCAGAATTTCAAGATATTATTCTCTTTTACTAAAATGCTGATTAGAGAGGAGGAACTTTAATAAGCTTTAAAACAAATTACATATATATCCTGAACATTGGTAAAGTAAGGATTTGCTGAACTCTGTCTTCTGCTTTTTGCTTTGATGGAAAAATTTCTTCAAAGCTGATAAATTGTTGAAGTTGACTCAAAACAGCAAAGCACCTACTGCACATTGCAATAACTTTTTTGGGTGAAAGGTATATTAGTAGTGAAAATTCTTTTCTGAATGTTAAATGGTGTAAAGTACTGAGTACTCTGTAATGTGTAATCAAATGTATAGATTTCTAATTATTCATTCTGAGCCTTGAGAATACTGATTTTTAATCCAGCAATTTTATTATTAAGACAGAAAAACAAGGATTTAAAAATATGTATTAAAAGTATGGTTCTAAACGTGTAATTATAAATATAAATGTTACTTAAACATGTATAAATATGTATTTTAAAAATAGAAAAAAATACATTGTGAAGACAAGATCTGAGACTATTTGACTGTGATTGCAGGGTAGATATGTAGTGAGCATGGCTGTAAAAAAAGAAAAATTCATGAGATGAAAATGCATCCATGTTAGATCATATGAAAAATGCTGCACTTTTTACTGGGCATTTTTTCTGCATCTGCTGTTTGGACCATGAATTTTTTTTTTAAATGAGTAGCACTGCAATGAGGGAAGGCTTTTATATTTCTTAAGATTTGTCGTTCAACTAAGATCTACCAGTGACATAATGTAAAAAATTAGCAGAGCGTTTAATGAAATAAAGTTAAAACTGCATTTCTGTAAAGATTTGCGTATGTTTAGGGGGATAACATTGGAAAATGCATCTTGAAGTGGTTATGAATTTGAGTTCACCTCAGAGTAGAGAAATAGACTTAGTAATTTTAAGCTTGATGACCTTGGTGCTGCTGTGACTTGACTGCTAAGATGTCTTTTGCTTACACAGTAATTGCTTCTGCAGTGCAGTGCATGCAACACTTATGTACAGCAAATGGAACTTGCACTCTTGGTGACTGCATTAGGGTCCTTGCTCAGTCAAAATGTAAAGTTGGAATTTTGAGGTAGTTTCTGTCTATGGTTGTATTTGAAGTTGGAGTAGATTTTTCCTGCATGGTAATCATTTTGCTTGGAGTCAACTGTATTTTCAAACTTCTACTTCTACAAAAACGGGTCAAATATTTGGTCAAATTGCAGAAAAACCTGTACTCCGCAATCATATTTGAACTTGCTGTAATTATTTTTGCAGTGCTTATTCTGAGATCAATGAAGAAGTACACTTCAATTATTTTTTTGAACTTTCTTGTACAAGTTCACACCTGCATGTGTGGCCTAAACTCAGAATATGTGATAATCAAGGCTTCTTATAAACAAAACAAAGAAAATAAACTTCTTGGAATTAACATCTAGGTCTGTTTACTAATCTGTTAGTCTCAAATTCTAATATTTGGCTTCTATTCATCTTGCTTTGTGTTTGTTATTTCTAATGCTAAATGCCATGCTTTCTCTTTTTTGCCTTGCCAGGTAATTTTTTGCTTTAATGTTAAGCTATATGCATTGCAGCAGAAAATTTTTGAGCTGAGTTTTTGGGGTCTTTTTTCTTACCAACTTAGGGAAATGACAAGCCAAGTACTGATTTTTATGAGGCCACTTAAGAAAGGGGCAAGAAACCATGACCACTATAATTTGTACTGTTTGTTACCACAGTGCTCAGTAAGAGTATGTGACCATAGTAGTTTAGACCACTCAAACTCCAATATATTGATTTCAATTGCACCTTCTTGGGAAGCTGGGGAAGAAGGTAATTTTCATTTCCTGCTTCCTTATTTTTATGATCAGGGAAATTTTCATCTAGATGCTGTACAATTCAGATGTAAAGAATAAGATACTACTTGTTCTGTATTTTTTTGTCTTCTGCAGTTGTTTTGCCACTTGTTTTTGAGTAAAGAGGTATTTGTACAACCTTTTCTTTAGAATTCTTTGCAAAATTGCACTTTCCTCTAGGCTTGCGTTCTGTTTAACATTTCCATCACACCTCATCCATAAGCTCCTCAGGCATGAAAATGCACATTTGTGTTTCACCAAATGCAGTATTAGTATGCATTCAAGCATGAGAAGTATTTAATTTTGCAAAGCAGTGCAGAGCTAATGTATTTACCTGGAAATTACAAGTAGGGTTGCTCCTTCTTTGAAGAAAAATGCCATTAGTTTTGCAGAACATCAGACAGCATAGATTGTCATAATGTCATTTCAGAAGGAAGTGTGTTAGTTCCATTCTTGTGGGAATGTGACATAGCACTAATTGATGCATTTTCTTGGTATAAAGCGTATTTAAAAGGTAACTTAAGTATTTTCCTAACAGTAAAATCTCAGTCAGAAATCTGCTGCTACATTCTAATTCTCTAATAAGACATGCCCATGGAATTCAGACAAGTTTTGTCTTGCCCATATGATGGATGGAAACCTTTTTACTAAAAAAGGCTGTAGCTTCAGTCATCATTGGATCAAATAGCTAACGTTCCTTCAGTACAAAAAAGCTTGACATAGTGCTTTTTGAGTCTCCAAGCTGTGTTGGATCTCACTTGAGCTTTAAGAACTAGTTGTGTAGAACTGTTCTCTAATGTTTGGATATTTGTTAGACAGAAGACTTCAGCATTTCCTAATCAAAAGCTTTTCTTTGTATAAGAAAGCCCAACATACAAAAAAGTCTGGCTGGTTTATATTACTCACTTGTTTTATTTCACTTACCCCTGACTTTTAGAGCCCAGTTTTCCTCCTATGCTATTGTAATTATGTCATTAGCATAGCGGTGTTTTAAGGTGACTGGGGGGATTGGGAGCTGAGGACTGTAGGAGGGTGTGAAGGAAGTATATTATTGCTATTTTTCCTATATGCAATAACATGCCATATAGTTTGAGAGCTGCATAGGAATAAATTAAATTTTTCAGGAAACAGTTTGATCTGCCTGCAAAGATGCTCAAGCAGCTGTAACTGATTTGTAATGTTCAAAGTATTGCACAAAATCTATATTATATTCTTATCAGTTTGAGCATGAATTTCTTTCATTTCTTTTTTTAGAATTGCCCCTTCTCGTGATTCATATTGTCCTCTTATGGGACCAAAACCATAGTTAAGCATGTATATAATGCCAGTAATAAACTTCAGGATGCAAAAGATAATGGGCTTTGTTGTGAGTCTTCAATTTATCTTACTAGAATTATGAAATAAGGTCTGGGATCTGATGAATATGAGGGCATGTGTTCACTGTCTTGTTCTGTAATTTTATTACCAGACTGCTCAAATAGATAAGGTCAATTCTCTTTCATCTTTTGCCTTCTGAAAAAAATGCTAGCCTTGTCACTCACATTCTGCCTGCAACATCTGAGTTCATCTCTTAGGTTTTGCTGTGTCATCTGATGTAGATAGATTTTTACTTTGAGTAATTACAATTTAATTAATGTAGACTGATTTAAAATATATTTCTAGAACTGTGTCAGTTCTAGAAAACTGGTTTTAGGAGATCAAACAAAGTAGTCAAGTGTTCTTCATACAGTCTGAAAAACCAAAAGTAGGCATGATAGTGATGATAGTAGAAGGGAAACCAATTTAAAACTGGATCGTAGTATGACATTATATAAATCAAAATGGATGTAGTAGAAGGGACTTCTGAGTGAAGAGCAGTGTATTGGAGAATAGAAGAAATGTGTTGGTCTGTTATTTGCCACTTCATCAAATATTAAAGCCTTCAGGTCTCCTCCCATTTATGTTGAATTTATACTTATGTGAGGATCTAGTGGCTTAATTCATGGAACATAGAAACTGAGTGATGTAATAGGGGAAAAGAGAAGAAGAAAATGCTGAATATGTACAAGGAGCTCTACTTGCACGTGATTTTGATAAGTTAAAGTTCAGAGCCCATGTATCTTACTGGATAGATGTTATGTCTATCTGTGTAACCTTTTGTTCCATAGGACTTGTAATCATACTTTAAGCTGTGAACTTTACAATCAGATGTGTTGTAAATTTTTCCTGAAGGCAACTTGAGTGGTTTTATTTAAAATGTCATCCACCATTAAAAAATAAGCAAGCATAGGATTGGTCTCATATTAGTTGCTCCACTGTTGAACTAACCATTGGTGTGAGGTTTTAAGAATACTTTATTTCAAGGTAATAAAGGCAAGTAAAACCATATCTGTCAAACCTCCTGTTGGTACTAAGCAGATGTTAATGCTTAGTGGCACATTAATAATGGAGTAGTATAGCTAAGAAACCAATACAGTGTTGTTTCCTTAGTTGCTCCTTAGTTAAGTAAGTTTCTGTAAGTTAAGTTTTGGCTAGGTTGGTTTCTGCTGTTGGAGAAACAATATAATTCTGATCTTTCCTCTCTTCATTTTAGATTATTATGGATAGCATGATTGGGAAGTGTCATTTTGGAAATAGTCTTGTAATTCAGCCAACATTCCTTCATGAACATGCATTCTGAATGATTTCTTTGCTTGTCTACTGTCTCAACAGGATTGCTATGTCAAAAATTTATACTGGTTCATCGGATGATCTGTATAATAGAGTTGTGTAAATAAGTCTAACCTGACTAAAATATGTTTAGTTTAATATAGTGATTTGAAGTAATTAAAACAGAATTTTAACAAATGGTTAAAGTGACTTCAATATTCTATGACATACAGGTTTGAACTGTCTGGACTACACCTAAGTAAGCTAGTGCAGCTGTTCTGTGTAGCTATATTTCATGCTTTTGCTTCTTTGAGCCTTTAGCATGCTAAATGGCTGAGAATGGGGTAGGTTATAGAACCTTTTAACTTGGGAATCTTCTGAGTTGTGGGCTTTTTATACCTCTGGCTCTGGGTCTCAGTGATGTTACAATATTAAAATACTTCTGCTAGATTATAATTGCATAAACATGGTTACGGCCTCATACAAATGAAAATTATTAATGAAGCATTTTTGTATTTATTTTCTGGTGATGGTGATCCCTTAATAGATTAATGGGCTTGCAGTTTGTCAATGAATTTTGATAAATTCCAAAGAGTTGAATTTACCTTTTACAAAGAAGGGGGAAAATCTTAAACTTAGCTAGAAGAACAATACATTGTCAAAATATAATCACCATATTGTAGTAGGGGAATCTGTTCTCTGTAGGGGAATCTGTCCTCACTTCCTGTTTTGTAACAGCAAATGTACATTTAGTGGGAACAAAAAAGAAACCTATTTATGTTGCCTTCTTACCACCCAAACATTAAGTACAGTCATACCTTCCCTTAAGTATGACATTTTGTGCAGTATTTCTAAATTGTCCCTCTTCGTATGTTATTGAAGGGATAAATTTTTGTCAGTATGATTACAGAGTTTTTGCTAGCTTTGTTGTTTATCTACACTTGTATAAATAAAAAAAAAGCAAGCACAATCAGTTGCAAGAATGACATGAAAAATTGTAGTTTACATGCAGCAATGTGTCTCCCCTCAACAGTAACTTACATGTTTGTAAACAACAAAAAGGTATGGTTTTGATAATCACTGACTTTTTGTCAGGACTGGTCATAGATGAATCAAAAAATGGTAAAGTTTTCTTTTAAATTCATATGCAAGAATATCGTTCTTCATAAAGATAAATTTGAACTGGTTTATAGATGTTTAAAAAGATGTTTGAATTTAACTTTGTCTTTCTTTAAATTGAACTTTGCCTTTTTGACAGCGTGAAAAAAGTAGATATTTTCTGACAAATACGTGATTGTATACATATGTATATATTCATGTAAAAACTCTGATGTATACACAAATATATATACACAAAACCGTAAATCTTAAAAGATTTCATAATCCAAATATCAAGTTTTTATTTGAGAGATGGATGCATTGTGGTATTTTGATTTATTTAATTTTTAGTGTGTTCAGCTTGTGTTTAGCTTCAAATTAGAATTACATTGAGTGTATGGAAGTAGTGCAGTTGCTTAGGTTTAGATACAAACTTTTGTCTTTTCAAAGCAGATGTTCTGCATTTTAACCTTAAATACAGATGATTGCTTAGATTCCTATTGCGAACATGCTTAAGCAGGTTCGCTGTCTGCATTTGTTTGGCTACAGGTTTGGATATTTCTGAAAGCTACACAACATGCCAAGGTGCCTTCAGGAAAAAAGTTCACGCCATGTCCTTTTTGTGAAATCAGTGCATCTTTTCTCCAAGTTGGTTATCCTTCTTCAAGACTCTCTGTGTTTTCAGCTTCTAGTAACTTGCTACATTTTGAGTTAAATGGACTCTGTCTATTAGCAAAACTAAGTTGAAGCAGAGGCAGCCACCAACTGCCAGTGCTTAAATGGAAGCGCCAGTGTTAAGTCAGTTGTGAAGACTGCAAACAGTCTGTATCCAATGTTCTGATATGCTTAATTTGTGAGATCAGGTTCTGAATGTGACTACTATTTGTTTTTCATGCTGGTTTTTTTTTGGTGGGTTTTTTTGTGTGTTGTGGGGTCTTTTTCGTTGTTGGTGGGGTTTTTTGTTTATTTGTTTTTGTATAATGCTTCAGATACAAAATATGGCATGATGTGTTATCAAATAGTCTGTTCATGTAAGTGAAAGTATGGCTGTAGGAACTGGTTACTCTTTGCAGTAACATGCTGGGGTTTTGATGTCAGTGAGCTTCCTGGAATTCATATGGAAAAATTAATTTGCTGGAATTCATACATTCGTAGTTCTCCCTTTTTTCTTCTTCCCAGTGGTTTGTCATAAACTGAAGACATCTTTGGAAATCTGGGGGGATGTGATCCAAAACTACTTGACAATCTGAGCCTCTAGGCAGTATCAGTATCATTCTTGTGCACTACCTTGCTTACGGTCAAACATGGATTAGATTTTAAAGGTTGTGTTTTCTTTGTAAATAGAAGCATTGCATGGACCATAAACAGTTGCTACCTGTGTCTAGATACTGGCATCTTAAATCTATGTATAGCTTTTCTCTGCAAATTTCACTAGTGGTCCTATAGACTTTTTCCACTTTTTTACCTCTGTATGGAAGCAGAGGGGATGCAAAATAGTACCTGACTCCAGATGCTGAGAGTTTTCTGATTTCTTTATGCTTTATTTTTTGTATCTGTGTTTTACCATTTTGCTTTCACTTTCATAGTACTTTTCAAATCACTTTTTACTTCTATGAATTAATGGTTTTAAATTGCTTTAAAACCTGAACTTTTTTGAAAGCACTGAGACTAATTCCATAACACCAGGGCTTAAACTTCAGTTAGTTTAAGCTGGAAATATAGTCCAGGAAAACTGTGGGGAGCTTTCTGTAGAGGTGGGCAAGACAACAAAAATGGGCAGTAGGATGGTATGTGAGCTGTGGTGTGTGGATTCTTAGGCCTGTGTTGGGTTTCACTGAAGGCTTTGGTTACTTGAGAGTCGGTTGTAGTAGTTAATCTAGCTCTCAAGTAAAACAAGGTGATCTCAGGCAATTTTAAATGAAGTAGTTTCAAAAGCAAACAAAAATAAGTGGCAGCTTTGTGCTCTTAGCACTTATGATGTAGAATAGGTGCTCAAAAGGAAGTTGTTGAAGTGATGCCTTTCTGCATGTCTCTCCCATTCGAATATTGAAAAGATTTCATGTGCTCTTTGTAAAAAACAAGGATGCTATGAATTTTTAGGCTATTTCTTGCTTAGTGATTTTTTTAAAATCTTCAACATTATGATAGTTGCTTCCATATTTTGGTAAGGTGTTTTCTGCTTGATAATCTTATATCATTCTGTGTCCTGTCAGAAGTTTTAACTGGAAACTTTATTAAACTGATATGGTTGCTTGGATCAGCTTCAGACCACATAACATGATGTGTCTGGTCACATTTTTGGTAACTGCTTCTCTAAGAGATGGCATTCTACTTGGTCATCAATATAACAAAAAAAATCTAAAATAAATACTCAGGCCATACTTAACAGTGTTTCTCATTCATTTATGTTTTATCTGTGCATAGCAGTAGAAAGCTGTGACACCTGCAAGGACTTTGCAGGCTAAGGGCAGAATTGCTTGTCTGAGAGCTGCCAAAACTGCATTACAATACTTTTGAGTCACTTCAATCCTTTTTTTTTATCATTAACTTTCCATTTTTATTCATCTATTTTCCAGGACTTGAAATGTTCGTTACCAGTTGGACTTGGACTTTCTGAAACCAAAATAACATCTTATGGCTTTGACAGTGCCAAAGAGGGAGTTGTTGAGGCAGGATCATTTCCAAGTAAAGGTAAATGCTTTTTTTGTATTTCTCAGTTTAAAATCTTTAGGCATATTTTTACTTGGTCAGAAATACAATATTCTGTAGCTGCTTTGAGCAGTTTCATGTAAATTGACACATTGAGATTTGCATTAGTGACAACCGGTTTATCTTCTCTGGTAGCTGGGTTGTTAAAATAAAGGATATATGCTACACTTGTAGTATCTGTCAGGGGACTAGAAGAAACTACTTAGTGTTAAGCTGGTCTGCATTTACAGGAAGGGAAGGCCTCAAGCACCTTGAACTGGTGTAAGGATGAAGAATTTTACTATTGCATCTTGTTGAAGTTTTCTTTAAATTTTGCAGGTTTTTGTTCTGACCTGGAACATAACTGGAGAGTTATTTATTTCTTGATACACACATGACTTACTTAGAGTAGATTAAAAAGTGGGATTCTTCTTGTCATATTAATGTATGCGTTAGAGAATCTAAGTGGGATTAAACAATGAGAAATGCAAAGTGAGAAGCCAATAATGTCACTATTTCCTGACTAAAAGCAATAGAATACCATGATATTGTATGGGCAAATGATGTTTAATGAATTATGTACCTTTGGCAGTTTCTGAATTTGAAAGGTTTGAAATTATCTCAAATGTGCAGCTGTGAAAATAAGTCTCTTTGTAGTCGTAAATTCAATTTACATTTTGCTTCATTTCCTGTTTGGTAAAATTCTTTGCTTATGAAAACAGTTGATTTACATGCAGCACTTTACATATATTACAAAGTGAATGCTGTGTTTCTTTATGTCTTTGAAATTAGCAAAATATCTAGCTAAAAAGTGGACAGATGGCAAACTACTTTAATTCCCGCCTTTTTGTATTCTATTAGCAGTATAACTGTTGTAGCTGTTAAATGTATTAGCCTGTAAGTGAAAAGTGTCTTAAGATGTTTCAAGCTACAATAATGTGTTTGAAATGCAAATGTTCTGTGGAAATTTCTGTATACAAATTATGAGCTTTGGACACTTCAGATATCACAGGTTTTCTCCAAGAGTATTTTCTTCAGATTTTTCCTGATGTTCTAACAAAATCAGAGAGAGAGAAGTGGTAAAAGCTAGGGTTTCCTATAAAACCCTGGACAAAAGTTGAATGATTGCCTTATTTCTAAAAATTCTGTCTTCTGTTTGAGTGTCCTTATTAGGGCTTAATTTTTGAATGCAAAGTAGACAGTACTGGAGGGGAAAGGCTTTTCGGATTTGGGGGATGTTGAATGATGAAGCATGCGTAAGGCTGTGCTAATACTCTGTCAAATGATAAGGATTTTTTTAAACTGCTTGTCTTGGCTCGCTTGCTGAAATGATTCAGGCAGAATCTTGCGGTTAAACTTTTATGCTAGGATGAATGCAGTTGCAGCTCTTATGCAATGTATCGCTACAGAAGGACACAGCAAGTGAGCTGTCTTTGTCTCATCTTTTCTGTGCAGCTGGATCCAAATCATTTGATTTATTTATCCCATGTTAGTAGTTCTCTGTGGAATGTTTTGAAACTGATTGTTGATCCAGTTACTTTGAATGATGTTTTTGGTGTTACTGATAACTAAATTTTGTTGAAACTGCAAAGTTTAGGTTTGATTTTCTTTCTCCTCAGCACACTGTTAGCCCTGAAGTATATTGGAATTTCTCAGCAAAAGCAGTAAATGTTCCCCCCCCAATATGTGGTCACTCATCACTACAGAGGAAAAGCTAACTTACTAGCTTTTTAAATCCTGAAAATTTCATAAGGATGCCACTTCAGATTTATCTGTTATGAAAGAGTAGCAAAGCTCTGAAAAGTGTAATACGCATAATCCTAAAACAGCTTAGAGAACACACACAGTGCAGGTCATTTAAAGTTGGTTGCTTTTTGTTTTGATTTAGGGGTTTTTTATTTGGTTTTTTTTTAACAGAAAAAGCAAGTGCTGTAAAATCTTTCTTTTGGGAATGAGTTTGCACACTTTCATATCTAGTGACTTGTATTATGTTCAGGATAATTTATTGCTGCATGTTTACACAGACTTAAAAGCCGATGTCAAAAAAGTGTATCTGAAATTGGCAGAGATTTTGGAGCTTACTTCACCCCTTAATGCTTTAAGTACTGTTCAGTGACAGTGCAAAGTGAATTCTACCTAGACCTGAAAAAGGGTTTTTCAGCTGTGGAAGCTGTATATAACAATGGCATTTTTTGTTTATGGTCTGTACTTTATTGATTCAGTTGTATTTTGATTGCTCTGACAGAATACTTCAGTTGTATTTTGATTGCTCTTACAGGAAAAAAAAATTGTCATCATGACCTACAGAAAAAGATTAAATCATGAAAACTTGGAGTAGTTCACATGGAGAGATGTACCTCTTAAAAAGAATTTCCATCAGGAATTCCAGCAACTTTTCTGTGAACACTTCTGTAGTTGCTGAAGCAAATATTTTTGTTTTGGACACATCTATGTAAGAGTGCACATTGACTTCTAAGGGAAGATGATAGATTTTCATGGTTAAATGTCCCCTTTTCAGGTTCCTCAGCATCACCCAAATCATCTGTTATATCTCCTAGCCCTGCAGCTGCTAGCAGACTGGCTGGACAAGGTTGTGATTTAATTATTCCCACAGGTATCAAAGCACTGAATGAATAACGCCCTTGTCTCTGCTGACACTGTACTAACCCCTCCACGTTTCTAATTATTTGATTTACTATTAGTTGGAAATAAAATTTTGGGGACATTTTGGTGGCTCTCACTTCTGACTTCAACAGTTTACAAAGTAACCTCTGCTTTCCTCTCTCTAAGCTGCTTTTACTCTACCAAATTAAAATTATAGCTAATATTAATAATAACAAACAGTAGATAAAATAGGAGTGACCAAAATCTTTCATTTAGGTTAAAGCTGAAACTTTAAGCATTTTTTTCCCAAATAATCACATATTCCAATAGACTATGGAGGCGGCTATTAGGAATTCATGACACCCAAACTTGGGTTTGCTACTTGACTCACTTTGTGCCTATGGGCAAATTACTTAACATCTTAGTCTATTTCCTCCTGCAAAAAAAGAGAAAACTTAACTCAGTTACCTCATAAGGGTGTCGAGAGGGTTAATTACTTAATGTTTGCACAGCACGTTGAAGATGTAAAGAAGAACACAGTAGAACTTGATGCTAAAGGAGTATCTTGAGGCACCTGTATAGACTTTTTTCCAAACTCTTGCTTACGTAAATAACTTGGCAAGACTTAAGGTGACTCTAAGTAGCAGTAGGGATCAGGGGCAGGAGTGGTCAAAATGAATATGTACATGAATAAATAAAAATCTTGCTTAAAAAGTGACGATACTTAGCAGTTTTTAGTATTTAGGACACTAGGACTTTTGCAAAATTGAAACATGGCATCCATGTGATATTCCATACTAGCTTGAAAATGCTGAGTAATGGCAATTTGTGTGTGGTGATTTGCCCTAGGTATTTTAATTTGTTGCTTTAAATCTCTTCTTCGCTGGTTTTATACTCATGGTTTGTAGAATGAATTGTTCCTAATACAATGAGTTAATAAAACTGGAATAAATAAGTTAAATATTGGCTGAACACATCTTCTGGAAAGAATGACTTTCATTGGAAAAGATTAAAAGACTGTACTTCGTGACAACAGTATGCCAATAATAGTTGTTTAATGGCCTTCAGGTTGTAAACGGACTTTTAGATTAACTAAATGCAAAGGAGTGTTCAACTCTATTTTTAGACATAGATTAAGTAATAAACATGTCTCAAAAGCTGTTTTAATCATTCAGTATGCTTAATTCAGCCTATTACTACATGAAATAGAGAGATATATATAGCTTTTATATCAGTTTTAAAGTCTTTCTTTCTGGAACTGATTTTGAAAATCTGTTTATTCATCTTAAGCTCATACTGTCACCTTGCTCTGCTTTTGTATGTGCAATTGCATAAATCTTCCATACTTGCTATTAATCCCTTAAAACACACTAACAAAGAAAAAGCCCAGGCCCAAGGCCTTGAAGATTTGCTTTGTGTCTGACATAGGGGGCAGAGCTCAGCAGAAGAGTGGACCTGTTGTGTTAGCAGATGAAGTAAAGAATCCAGCAATGGAGAAACTGGAATTGGTGAGAAAGTGGAGCCTAAACACTTACAAGGTATGCAGTCATATATTTGTGTGTGTGTATATATGTATTCTATGCGTGAGTTTGCTACAACACAGGACTAGGGCTGTATGAAAGTAAGCTGTTGTTGCAGTGAGCATAAGCAGGAATGTATAGGAAAGGCTTAGTTTTCTTTCCAAGTGTAGCATTCTTTGTTAGCCTTTTTAAATCCCTGGTGTTATGTGGAAAATCTTTAATAGGTATTACTGATTTAGCAAGGTAAAGAATGTTCCATTTCTAAAGTTCCCTTCGTCATTCAGAATGTACAGATTTCAGCACTAAAGCTTGGAATTAAATATTTTTGCCATCTTTGAGTTGATTGCTGATGCAATAAAGATTTTAGTTGACATGAAAAGTCAGGGTCATCTGAAAGTTCAAAACTTGCTAATTGCTCTTCTGTTGTTTTTGTTCTGTCTTATCTGATTTTTTTTTTTGCTAGTGTTGTAATTGTTACTTCAATTTGTGTGTGTTTTATATGCTTCTACTTCATGATCAGTTGAGATTTGATGAAATTTTTAAAATAACATAATAATGAAAAGGTGCTTAAAGCACAGCAGTTTTCTAGAAGTGTCTCTCATTAAAAAGCTATAAGGCAAGGAACAATTGTCAGGGAATGCATTCCTGTCAAAAGTTTTAAACAAAGACCAGTTTTGAGAAGTTGCTTTTTGTTATGCCTAAAACTTAAATGACAGAGTTGTGGGCAGGTGCATCAGTGGGGTCTATGTCAAACCATGAAGAAATGGGCAATCTATGGAAAAGGAAGTCTAAATCCCTCCAGTGTTCTTTAAGTCCAGATAAGGAAATCCTCCTCGGTGAGGGCAGGGAGCAGGGATGGAGACATTCTACTCCCTAGTGAATGCTTATGCTGTCTTTCTGTTAGAATCAGAAGTTTCCTGGATTTTTTTTTTTTATGCCTAAGGAGATGTCAGTTAAGATCTTTCTAGAATTCCATATTGACTTCTTGTATGCTGTTTTTTTGAGGAATAAGATTATTTGGAGAACCCACATGTGAACATGAGTTTGAGTTGATGGAGTGTTATGTAAATGCACCTGGAGATGTTATACATTTGTGTAGTAGACTATGTACAAAAAGCATATTTAGTATGGTTAAGGACAGTATTTAAATTTGTGGACATGTTGGGTTGCTTTTGTTCTCATCAGGAAGATCATGGGGAGAAGTGTCCTCCTTATAATAGCTGACTGTTCATAGGTTAGAAGATGCAGAAATAAAGGACAGGAGTCAATGGTCAGCACTTGAATCCCTCTGAACTTAAAATCCCTGGTATCAATGTACCAGACATTAATCTACAAGTGGAGTTAGTGGTGAAATTTGAAGTTCGGAAGTTCTTTAGGAATCTGACATGAGTAGTTCCTATGCCATGGTGTCTGTGTTAGGGGTTGTGAAATCTAAATTATTGGATAAGTTTAGAAGTCATTGCCATCTGTAAATGCCTTTGCAACTACCATCTCCCTTCACATTTTCCAGTCATATGCTCCCTAGTAATCATGAGTTAGTGTGAAAAGAAATTGCCCTTCTTTCCATAGTCTAGTGACAAGATCTTTTTCTATTCTTTCTTCTTCATATGTCTTCCCCTTCGGATGAGAAAGAGCTTCTCAATCTAGCCAAAAAAAAAAAAAAAAGTGGCACAAGAAAGTCATGACTCTTCTTGACTTTCAGCAATTCTAACAAGCGTATCTTTTTGTTTTTTATACAACTTCTTAAACTTTGAGGGGGAAAAAAGGTCAAGCCTGTTTTACAAACCTCTCTAATATTAGGCTACTAGTGAAACATTTATTTCTGAGACATGGGAAGTAATGCCTCTATTCATCTTTAGCATATGCAATTTAAAATATATTTTTCTTAAATGTATTTTGGTAACCTTTTTTTCTCTGAGTTGTTTTTGTTAAGCTTTGCATTGGGTGACATTTTTTTGAGAACCGTGGTCTTATTCCTGACAGTTTTCTTTATAGATACTCTTAGAACAAAGCACGACGGAATTAATGAGTGGAATTTTCTTTGTTTGCTGGTGAGAGTATATAGCAACTTGTGTGCTTGTACTAGCCCACTTAGAACTGGAGTAAATCAAAATTGGGGCATCTTCTTTATCTTTTGCTACATCTGAATTTAACAAAGTATGCAGTGTAAGTCTTTCCCGTTACTGGTTTTTCCTAATTTGTCATTGCTGGGCTTTTTTAGGTGTTTTGCTGAAACTTCTGAAGCAAATACCCCTTGGCTGAAGATAATTCCTTCATTTGTAATTTAATCTTGCTTTCAAAAATTTTGCTTTCCATGATTCAGATTTTTCTCTTGCATTTCCATGGAGTTTTGTGTGTGTGTGTGTGCGTCAGCTCTTTTGGAAAATAGCCAGAATTTGGCCATCACTTCCACAGTTCCTAATGAAAAGCTTATTTATGCTCCGAGCACACTCATTGCTAAGCTGTATGTTGAAATTTCTGTGGGAGACTTTGGTAGTAAAATTGTATTCTATATTATGATTTATTATGCTCTCCCAAATTTCTGATGCATGACAGACAAATGTCGCGTAGATTAACTGTGCTTTTTCTTGTGAATTAGTTGAATCTAATGAAGTAGCCCAAATAGTCTGTACCTCTGGCCTAAACCTTACGAGTCACGACCAATTATTTCTCCTTGATCATTCTTGAGTCTTTCCTATGTTCATCTATTACATTTAGAAAGGGCATGAAAGTTCTAGCAGGTTGAATGTGCATCTCCTTTGGATACAAGTAAAGATCGGATTAAACTACAATCCTTGAATTGGGAAACCCTGGGAAATCCAGTTCTGTAGTGTATATGGGGAGTATGTTACAAGATAAGCTTGGGCATAATTTCACAAAAGAAATGAAAATAGAAGCTTTGTTCTTTAGGTTAAGTCCTTTCAGAGTAGCTGTGGCCTTGACTACTAACTTAATTTCCTTGTAACTTTTGTTTCTAGCAGTCATTTTTCGTATGTCCAAGTTGGTTATCCCTTCACCTCTTGGGACCACAGATTAACTTCAAGCAAGTAATGCTTGCTTACTATAGGAGTAAATAATTCAGCTTTCCAAAGAGAAATTGTGTGGCTTTGCTACACATCTGCTTTGCAAATGGCTTCTCCTATGTCTCGAGCAAGGGAAACCCCAGTGTGCATTGTGGGAGGCTTACTGCCAATCTGGGTTCGAATCTCTGACAGATAAGGTGTCACAGATAAGTGGAATGTGGTAGCAGCCTGCTCTGTCACAGCCATAGGCTGAGTGAAAGTCTCTACAGCCTTGTAAGAGCACATTTCCTACTCAGCGTGTTAATGAACTGCAAATCTGCTAAGAATTTAACTTATGACAGAAAAGAAATAGTCCTTCTGAGTTAATCATCTCCATTTTATAGATGTGTAAATAATAAGTGAATTTTAATATGTTTGTGTTATTTCTCTGTAGGAGTTCCCGGTTTCCTAGTCAGCTTTAAAAAATATGCTGAAAATTACCACCTTCTTACTTTCCCCCTAAAAAAACTCAGAAAGAAAATTTTTGGAAAATGTAACATAGATATTCTGGAATTGGATGATGGGTAGACAAAGCCCAGAAGATTACTAACTAGACATTTTTATGCAGAATAGTAATGCTCCTATTAAGTGACTTAAATGCAGTGGGCTAAAATGCTTCTTTTAACTTAATGAGATTCACCAAACCTATAAAGAGATAAGTGTTCTTTTACTTGAGAAACAATTAGTTATGCTCTTGATTTGCTAACTTAAATATTCATCTTAGTAGGAGTTGAGACTTGTCCAACTGTTCTTGCTGAGTCCTGATAAACTTCTAAAGACTGTGTTGTTTTTGCAGTTTGTTGTGCAAACTTATATTGGGAGGGGTGGTTGTGAAAGAATTGAGTGTAATGATATGTCCCTTGAAGCTGAAAATGGGTGTATGCTCTGTTGTCTTGAATATACTTGATTCTTTATAATTTAATTTTTTTTCTGCAGTGTACACGTCAGATCATCTCTGAAAAACTGGGTCGTGGCTCAAGAACAGTAGACCTGGAACTAGAAGCTCAGATAGATATATTGAGAGATAACAAAAAAAAATATGAAAATATCTTGAGACTGGCACAGACACTGTCCACGCAGCTCTTCCAGATGGTACATACCCAAAGGCAACTTGGAGAGGCATTTGCTGACCTGAGTTTGAAATCACTGGAACTTCATGTAAGACTTCTATAGTGTTAAAAAAATACAGTGGCAGAGATGAAGATAAGTCTAATTGACTCATTCAGGGTATCTGTTAGTTAGCAGCTACTTTTATAAACATTGCAGTTAACAATATATTAATGCTCTTTGTGCTGAAAGCTTATGTAATTCACTTAAAACTATAGGAAATTTTTGGAATTACTCTAGTTCTTTATTGTTTCTTAAATGTTAGCCTCTGGTTGATGGTTGAATTCAAGAACTGACAGTTTTGCTTTGTAGAAAAGATCCATTTTACTATTAATTTTGTTTCTAATGAAATGTCATCAAAGTGTTCTAGAGTGTTACGTCATTTCAATTACAAGATGTCTTTGGGGAATGTGCCTAGGGGTAAGTAGATTAGGGCACATTACTTCACTTGTGCACGTTGAATGTGAGTAAATTATTTTTCTGTAGCATATTTAAGCACTGAGATTTGATCTCTATGTCCTTTTTTAATCAGAATTTTCCTACTAATAAGACTAATCTGTATTCTTATGTTGTCTGGAGTTGCTGAGCAAGAGAGGCAATCTTGAGATATCTGTCTTGTTATGATTCCATGGTTTAGAAACTTATGTAACACTGGCACTTTCTGTTGCCAGTATTAAAGCTGTCTGTGTAAAGAGAGAGAAGGTGAATGTTGCTTACAGAGTGTAGTAGCTGGCTTGCTTCTACATTGGTTATTCTGCATTTGCAAAGTTAAAACAAAGTTAAATTTGACCCTTTGGAAAACCAGTATTAAGTGGCTTAACGATTCCCTAAAACATGGCTGCTGAAACAGCTCAAATTATCTTTGTGATTTTAAAAACATCTGTCTTTTCATATTTGTCTTTTCCCATTGAGTTTTAAAGGAGTAGGTGGAGTTCATGCTTGCACAGAGAAACCTTTAGTGATAGCTAGCTGAAGAAATTTAAAACTCCTACACTGATGCAAAGGAATTTTTAATATTAGTCTGACAGATGAAAATCTGTGAATGTAGAGCACTTGAGCAGCTAAGAAATTAAATTGTCTGCTAAAAGAAGCTTTTAATAATCAGTTTATTCTTGACACAAATACTTGCATGTGGTTTGTGGCAGAACTTAGTAATTGTTATGAAGTATGTGCTGAAGCTGGATGTTTCTTCCAAAACTTGGATGGAATCTGGCATCATACTCATTTAATGAATCTTGGGTTTTTTCCCATGATTAGCTTGTAACTTCCAGTGGGAATACTGATCTTCCAGGTTCTTTCAACGTCTTGTATTGGTCTTGGAATTTGTTTCCATCATTCATCTCTTGTGTAGATTATTGAATGGGGCTGTTGATGAAAATCAAATAAAGGTTTCTGCTGCTGTAATAAAAGTTATCTAACCATTGCCTCTTGGAGACTTGCCTGATGTTTGTCTCTTTCCTCTTTGTGTTTTCCCTCTGTTTAACTTGTACTGTATTATCATCTGTAGCATGGCCTACTTTTGGATATTTGGATAGCATTGTTGCCTCTAAAACTTGTGCAGGACTAAAAGTAAAATTTCTGAACAGTTAGTCTTTCATGTTTAATGTGGTAACAGTATATAAGCTTAAATAAAATAAAAAACCCCAAGTCTCAAAGTAAAACTTCTTCTTTTATACATGGTAACAAAATGAAATTTTAATGTGCTATCTCATGAGGTATTACTTAATGTGAATGTGTTGCTGTTTCTCTTGGACACAAAGATAACTCCTGGTTCCAGGCTCATGTGCCTCTAATTATATAGGCAAATGAATCCCAATTTTAATTGAGCTGAGCATAGAGTGTTAACTGAGTGTAAACTCTTGGTACAGAAGGGATTTCCTGTGTGTTTCATAAGAGGTCTCTGCAGAGGTCATGGACAAAACTCAAACGTTTGTATGAAACTATGAGCCATTGGAAGGACACAGTTGTTGGTTAGCATGTTCCGTAGTACTGCAGGCCACTGCGCTCCCAACCTTCTTACCTTCCCCTTTGAAATGGTAGTGTTGTTCATTTGGGTCTGGGATGATCTGAGGGAGAGGACCAGCTGGAAAACTAATTGCAGTCTTGTCTGCAGGAGGAAAAAGACGGAACTAAGCTCCTGCAAGGAACAATCCTAGTGCTGTTGTCTCTGCCAGCATGCTCCTATTTCTTCTCTGTGCAAGCAATTGTGTTAGCTGTGTAGCTGGCAATGTTAGAGCAAAGCCAGCTGGAAAATACTTGTTTCTTTTTTTTTCCCAGC
The DNA here is from genome assembly GCA_013397895.1 of Origma solitaria. Lineage (NCBI taxonomy): Eukaryota > Metazoa > Chordata > Aves > Passeriformes > Acanthizidae > Origma > Origma solitaria. The sequence continues at coordinate 1,739,605 of VZRL01000184.1, forward strand.
AAAATCTGTAGAAATTTAGCCAACTGCTTTTGCTGCCCAAGCAGCTGTACAAAGCAAAGATGACAGATCTTTAGCAATGTTTACAGGGCCTAGCTGATGAAAACTTGCCCTAAGATCTCTTCCTTTTTTTTCAATTGCTCACTTCCACTGCACCTCCTTTTCTAGAGGATTCTTCCCTTACCATTGCCCATTACCCCTACTGTCATGAACTTGTTAACATGAAATATCATTTGGCTCTGGTGTTCATTTTCTAGACAGATGAAAAGAAACTGGGAGAATACAGCACTTCTGAGTCAGTTGTTGGCAGTGTGCAAGCCTAAAAAGACCCAAGTTCCAAATATGAACCTAGTGTGTTTTACAGTCATTACAACCAGAGATTGTACTCTTTTGTGAGAACTCCCATCTGTAGAATACGGAGATGCCATATGGATGACATAGATATGATAATTGGATTCATTTGGCATCCATGCATTAGGAAAACCTTTGCAGCCTTGGTCAGCTTACACCACTGTTAACAAAGAGACATGAACAAACATATATCTAAATGTGACTAAAATGCCTTGAAAATAATTTTGCCCTTGTTCCTTTGAAATTTATGGATGAGCTACATTAAAATTTTTATTTGCTATTCATTATAATGCTCTGCTCTTCTATTATTTACAGCCTATTAAACAGTGATAGATGCTGAGGTTTTTTGCAGTTCTGCTTTCCAGAACATAAGAATAAAACTTAATAGCTAATTAATGCTGTGTGCCCTTGTGAATTTAGTTACATTATTGTATTTAATGTAGCAGTGTTTCTGTTAGTATTGAAGCATTACCTAGACAGCCACGAGAGATGCTGGATTAAAACCCTGCTGAATGACAATGTGAAGATTGCATTAGCACTTACTTATAAGTAACATTCAAGATATCAGAGTGCAGAAAAACCACATTATAAAATGGGATTTAACATCATGTGTGGTAACAAAATCGTAAACCATGTTATACTGATGTTGGAGAGATTTCATAAGAACTATGAACTGAATATTGTATCGAAATCATATTGGTTTAATCATAAATCATACCCAAACAGAAGTGAAAGAACTGCTACATGTGTGTTTACATTTTTTTAATGTAGTTGCTGATGAATGTTATGATTTCAATTGATCTACAGCTTTGTTTTCTCTGTTCTTTGTTTATAGGAGGAGTTTGGCTACAATGCAGATACGCAGAAACTTCTAGCTAAAAATGGAGAAACACTTCTCGGGGCTATTAACTTTTTTATTGCCAGTGTGAATACATTGGTGAATAAAACAATTGAGGATACCTTGTTGACTGTGAAACAGTATGAAAGTGCCAGGTAGCTATCCTGTGTCTAGCTCTTTTCATTATGAATTAATCCTCGGGAAGCAGACTCTGTATCAGCTTAGGTCTTGTATTTGGGTGACTAAACTGTCAGATAAAAACCTTGTAACACAGCTGTCATCTAATGAGCATTTCCATTAAACTGTAACTGATTGCACATATCTTCAAATGTTCTGTACGTGTTCCCTTGTAGACTTAATTTTACTTGCTAGCTGTAGGAATGATTATAGCTGTTTTTTCCCACGTGCTAGATTAAGATGACTTTCTAAGTAGCGTGACAGTGGAAGATTAACCCTTTTATCCAGCTGCAATAGGTAAAAAAACCTGTTTGAAGGAAAAACATTTAGTCTTGTTCCTCTGTTGATGAACAATGCCTGCAATTCACACTTCAGTTTTTATGCAGAAGTTGCAGGCTTGGTCAGAAAAGGGAAAACAAAAAAGAAATTTCTTAGTGAATGAATAATGGCCTTCCTGCTCTGGAGAAGGTTACTTTTAGATGTGGCATAGTACTCTAAAATTGGGTTCCTTTTTCCTGCCAGGGACTTGTATTTCTTTCTGATGAGTCGTTCCATTCTGACTTTTTTTCACGTACCAGAATAAAGTGTGTTTCTTTTAATTTAACGAAGAATGTAGTTCATGCATATAATTTTTTGTGATTTTGGTGGTTTTTTTTAATTTGAAATTGCAAACTTGCAAATGGCAAATTTGAAATTTTATTTGAAATTATTTTTTATTAGAAATTGCAAACTGCTTGAGTTTTGAAGTTCTTTCCCCCTCTTTTTTAATTGTTGTGTTCTAATGCTTATTTTTATGCAAAATAGTAAGTTAGTGTTTTGAAATTTAGGTAAACTTTCAAAGGCATGAAAGGCAGAATTAATGGGTAGATAGGGTATTGCTTTATTTTGGCACGTATTTTAAAAAAAAAAGGTTCATACATTTTCCAGGTGTCCCCTTGAAAATTCATGCAAAATAGATTTACTGCAATCATTCTTACCAGTCATTTTCAATATATGGTTCTTCCTTCCTAAAACACCTTCACTGCTTTCCCTTCCTGTTCACTAAAGGAATCAAATATTTTGTCATTTTAATAAGGCAGATAAATTATAGAGGTTCTTCACTTACATGGCCAGTTCATCATTTCGCACAGTGAAAATAGGGCACATTTACTTCTGTGCCTCTTCTTTCCTGTCCCCAGTTGCACTTCAGCATTCATCTGTTCCCCTCTTCTATCAGCTGTCTACTGGTTTAATGGTTTCCTTTTTGGAAATTAAGCCATAAATTACATATGAATCCTCAATGATAGTGGCAATGAGAATCAAGAAGAGCCCTGTGAATATTACTCCTTTTACCTTGTATTTTATTGTATTTTATTTTTCCGCAATTAGATCAACTGAAAATTGTGGTTTAGAACCAGCTTTTAATCCAGATTTGTTTCCAGTTCAAGAAATGTCTGAGGAAGCATGTTTAAAAGGACAGAAATAGTTTGGTGTGTCCCATTAAAATTGGTGGATATTCTAGGTTCCATTATTTGACAGCTATAAAAAAGTATGGAAGGGTGATGCTTTGGGCAGGGCTGCACCATCTTTTGGCAGTCTGTTTTTCCATAGGAGAGACAAGTTTCTCGGAAAACTATTTGTGGAAGAGCTATGAAACTGTCCAATTAATACATATAGAGAAGCCTAGAGCATGCTGAGAACACTTTAGGTCAGAGTTTGGTGTGAGTGAGCTGTTCCTCAAACATCTGCATAAAGGAGCTGTCGTGCTCTTGGTGTGCGTCTTGCTCTCAACACAAACTCTCTAGTGAACTGATTCAACAGCAGAAGAATGACCTGAAAAAATATTTGCAGTTTTTTTCTGGGTTAGTAGGTTGAGATGTCCCAGGAAGAGCTCTGACTACTGAAGCCTGTACAAAACAGAGGGCTGAGAGCATGTGGCCAAGACAGGAACAGAAAAGGGAGGGTGCTTGTTGAGGCAGTTTTATACTATGTGCTTCAGGGTGGGTTTGCTTGATGAATAGGAGGAGGGAGAAAAAAACTTACCCAGTTTTTTTTGTTTTTTCTGTACTTAACTGTTTTGTTCATCTTCTGTTGTATTTGGCTTTATATGTGTGGTCAGTTTTGAGACACTGCCCTTAGATGGTTTTTTTTTCCCCTTTTTCCTCTTCTCAGGATTGAATACGATGCTTATCGAACAGACCTGGAAGAGCTGAATCTTGGCCCTCGTGATGCAAACACTCTGCCAAAGATTGAACAATCACAACAACTGTTTCAAGTGCATAAAGAGAAATATGACAAAATGCGTAATGATGTATCTATCAAATTGAAATTTTTAGAAGAAAATAAGGTAAGCTGCTACTTCTCACGTCATGATTAGGAGTTTTGTTCTAGAAGTTACTGCTTTCTAGAAATACTTTAAGTTGTTCGATCTTGAAATATGTATTCATTTAAAAGTAGAGAGAGCAGAGAAAGTAAGCTGAATTTTCTGAGTTCATGCTGTATCGTGGGAGGACACACTTTTAGAGCAGGCAGCTTTAAAAGTCCCTAATCAAGCTGCTCCAGCTACAAATGACAAACATTATGGCAATAAGTTTCTTGTTGATACAGGAGGTTTCAAGTTTGCAAAAGCATTACTTTTGCAGTTTACCACATTCATTCGTTAAATGAGTCACATAATTACTGATTTAATATTCAGAGTAATACTTAACGTTTGACAACATTGCCATGTAAGTTATGCACAAAGAAAGTGAGAGAACTACGAAGAGACTTGTTCGAAATTAAGCTTTCTTTAAGAATTTGAACTGGGAAGTACTACTTCTGTAATTAACGCTCTTATAGTTTCTTAATTTAAAACAGGACTCTTGAACTGTTGATTTGAAGGGTGTTTGTTTTTTCTGCGTTTATTTCAACCCTACCATTTAATCCATGCCCTCTTAATGATGGAGTTCTTACCCTTATTCTACCAGGCAAAAATAAAACTGCCATACAAAACATACTTTTAAACTGTGCTTTCTTTGATAAGTAAGTCCTTTTAAATTGTCTCTAATTAGATGTGAAAATTATGTCTTTCAGGATCTGATATTTGTTCATACTCATGGTAAATGAGATGGTTATAATCACATGTGGCTATATTTCCCATATCTTCAGAGGGAGGAAAATGTGATTAAAACTTGCACAGGAGATAGCTGTCAGTTTGTCCAGGTCTCTCAGTGGATTAACATTTTCTTTATGGGGTGATAATTTATTTTAAAAATTTAAACACAGGTAACAACAGCCTGTCACAGAATACATGACTGGCCCCAGGTGACAACAGTAGCAAACCATGCTCCTTGCATGGAAGGAGGAAACTTTAAGGGAAAAATTATGGGGACAAGCTAAACCAATTTAAATGGATTATTATTTTGTATTCTCAAAGATATTATTACATATGCAGTTTTATCAGCTTCATAGACTAAAGGTGGAGGTCAGGGAAGAAACATAAACAATGAATGAGGTGATTAGAGGAAAAAGGTGGAGAAAATAAGCAAACTTTTTGGTTTCCAAAACAATATATGCTTAAAATGTAGCTCCTTAGCACTATTCCTTTATATAGGCATCTGCATTAGGACCCCCTGGTCTGGAATCATATAGCCATCAAAAGTTGATGGACCAGGTCATCAAGTGACTAAAAGCTGGTGTTGTCCTGACTTTGCTTCTTGTTCTAGCTGAAAAAATTGGAAAATAAAAGGATTGAAAAAATCTATATTGAAATTAATTTTCTTGAAGAAGCTGAAGTCTAATCTAAAAGCTGATACTGATTCTTAAATTAGAAAATGGTTCTAAGAACTGAGCTTTAAAACTATGCTAGGTTGAAAACAGATATGGTGAAGGTGTCTTTCCCCCGCTTCTTGTTTTCATCTTTTAGTAAGTTGTTTGCTACCGCTACAAGGTACTTCTGTTGAGATTGTTTGATCCTTCCAGCTCATATCTGTACAGGAATTCTGATATTGAAGTTCAAATTAGTTTAAAATAGTACTTATCCTGCTTCCCTGTGGTTGCCATTACCTGTACAAAGAACAGACCAATTTATGTTTATACATATAGGAGAGCTTCAGAGCAAATGCATTTTGTTTCCATTTTGTACAAAACAAGTTTCCATATTTTTTTAAGCTAAATTAGATGGTTTAGGGAACACTGAAGAAGTTGTCTTCCTATGACAGTCTTGAATTAGACCAAGCATCCTGTTAGCAGTCACAGCCTACAAATTGTTTCTGAAAGAGATTGTTTTTTCCTTCCTTCCTTTTAGATTAATTCAGTAGGGAATCTCACATGCTTAAGCCTTTTTATCAGTGGTTGACATTTCTCAGTTTTGACACTAGACATGTAAAAATATTTACTAAAGGGTGTATGTAATTTTGTTCTGAAATGACCTATAGAAAGGACTTCCTTTACACTTAAATATTGGCTTAAATATAATTATCTGCTGAGAGCTTTTCTGAGGTAAGTTTTACTTTATTTTTTCCTATTTATTGTGCAAGATAACTTTTCGTCATCATGGCAATAGTTTGAAGTGAGTGAAGGAAGTAACTTGCCCTGTGGTGTAGGAGTAGCAAGTAGGATGGCTTGTGCCTGCCTTGGAGAAGAAGGGCATAAATTGATGGAGAAGCAGTGGAAAGGGGAAGTGATGTGCTGCTGTTTTCATCTGAGTCCCTGCACTGAGGCGCAGAGCAGCAGTGTATGAACTTTGCACAGCAATGGCCTTGGATAGAAAAGCTCAGTCTGTGGTTTGCAAATCCTTTGTTTCCTACAGCTGAGAGCACTGGCAACAGAAGCATTGCCTTTTACACTTCAGCTGCCTTTCTTAAAAAAAAAAGTGTAAGGAGGGAGCAGGAGCAGCAACAATTCTGTGCTGTCCACTCTTACTGGAGTATTTCTGTAAAGTACTTGTTCTCAGCATAATGTGAGCATTCAGCTTTCTATAATGGCTGTAGGTGAACAGAACTTTGTTTTCTGAGCAAATGCACTCAGTCTCATCTCTTAATGAGAATCTGTTTTAAAGAGAATAGCTACTGGAAGAATGGGAGTATTTGATATTTCAGGATGGTGCAGAAAGAGAGATCAGGAATTACAGGAGAACTCTTCCAAGAGTTCCCTTGTACCATTGGTTGGTAGGACTGAGATGGGTCCCAGTGTGGCTGTCTGATAACATTTCTTAATTAAGTGCAGAGATCAGATACAGAACAGAATAAACCCAAACCAACTTTTTAGTTCAGGTTTTCCCTGTTCTTGCTGTTTATGGCAGCATAAATCCATTGGTTCAGTCGGGAGCAGTTCAGCTATCAGCAGTGTGTTCCAAGTAAATGGTGCTGCAAAGAATCTCTAAAGCCAGTTTAACTCGCTCGTGGGCTCCAGTTGGTCTGTGTTGCTGCAAATGTCACCAAAGAACCCATAATCTAGATGGCCCTACCTGGCTTTTCCCTATATGGAGAAAAGGCACCACAAGGTTGCAGTCTCTTTGTGCCTGTTCTCCCGGGTTCATATGCTAATATATCAATTAAAAGCCCTCAAACGTTCAGAGAGTTGCGTTACAGTAAAGCTGGAATTGCAAGTTTCTATCTGTAAAACCAAGATACACAAGATTTCCATTGACTTTTATTACAGCATCTGATCTTGAAGTTAGACTAATTTTTCTTAAAGTTGATACAATGTTTTATTGCTGCTCTCCCCAGCTGGCAGAGTGCTGTAAAAGTTTGTAGCATTTGCTAATGACAGTAAGAATAGTTTTATTCAAATCTGTGACTTACAAATAGTTATTTTTTTTAAAAAAGGGATGATGGCATGTTCTTAGCTCAAAGATTTCTGTCATTTCTGAAAATGTTTTATAAGGTGTTGTCCTTTTGAGAAAGGAAAAACTGTTACTCATGGATGCACTTGAGAAATGTCAAATACCATTCTGTGTAGAGAAAGAAATTGACTGCACTTCTGTGATTTGTACTTCAGGAGTTTGCTTCTTAAATGCTTGCTTCTACAAATGAAAGCAGTCTGCAGTCCAGTGGAGACCCAGATGATGAAACTGTTTAGACTAAGTACCTTTAAATTAAGATAGCTAGGAGAAAGGATTTATGATGGTTGTGAGGAGGTACAGACTCACAGAAAGACTCAAAAGGGTTGTCTGTTTGGTCATTGAGGTGGCTGAAGCAGTCTGAATGAGGAGGGTGTGAAGAAATACACACTTACTGTGCCACAGAAAATACAATATTTAGAGGGAGGTGGGGAAAGAGGACAATATTTGGAAAGAACTGAAATGTTAAGAGCATCCAGATGAAAAGTCAAATCCAGCCTATAGTATCTTCCATATATGACACTTAAGTCTCCTGCATAGGACATGTGTGGTTTTTATGTGTATCTGCAAAGTTCAGTTTTGTTTGAGATATGTTTGCCAGTTGTATTATGGAGTGCTTACTCTGCTTATAATTAGGACCAAATAGGTATATGTATTTAATTAACAAGGAACAAAGGTTTTAACTGTTGTTCAACTGTAAAGCATGATGGCTTTTTGGCAGGCATGTTAGTCATACATGGGAACCTGTACTTCAGCTGTATTTTAGCAGCATACCATTAGCATTCTTTGATTGAAAGGCAAATCTTCAAACACTCCTTTCCTGGAATCGGTGCTACAGCTTGGTGATCAAGAGTTGGCCTTTAGTGCTGTAATCTGACAGTCATTTCAAGGCTTAGTTGCAAAAAAAATGTGATCCCTTCATCTCCCCTCTTCCCCCCACTGCCTTCTCTCTAGTGTTTGTAACACTGTTTTTGCAGCTGTGTAGAAAATCAGATTGGGGAACTGATCCAGGTTAAAGCAGATACGTTGTTGTCTGCTTAATTTTAATCTAGATCTGTTCCCTGATCCAACTGCCTGCATATCTGCATGAATGTTTTGCCAACAGAGGGCTAAGGTGAAATATAGTGTGGAAGTTGGAATCAGTGACTGGATATGGGAGTGGGTAAGATAATTTCCCATTCCCCAAGTTGCAGTGAGATTCTTTCATGGGAAAAGAGGGTAAATTTGAACTTGGTTTTAAGTGAATCCTTGCTGTCCAGTTCTTAGCTGTGATTGCAGGTGGTTTTGCTGTGGACATCAGATGTTTTGAGGTGTTACAAGCTTTTTTTTCTTTGCTGGCTGCTGCTTCATAGTAGAGCTTTGTACAGTGACAGATAGTTTAAGTTGTCTTTCTCTAGAAAAACTTTATCTTCAAGTTATTTGAATGAAGCAATGGAAAAGAAGATCCCACCATCACTTTTGGGATTCACTTAGCAGTCAGCTTCTGAAGGAGGAGAGCAGAAGTTGTAACACCTTGAACCTCTGCAACCAGTTTGATAGCAATCACAAAATGTATACCACAATAATCATGGGAATAGAACCTCATACGATGAGGTAGCTCTGATAGTTCAAAAAATCCCTCCAAAACAAAACATATTTTTTCAGTCCAAATCATCTGCCTCTATACTGTCAATTCCTTCCTTTGTGTCTGTGTGTGTATGTGTGTGTAAGTGCACATGCACATACTTGAGCCTGACCGAATTCTTTATATTATCATAAGGTCTTGGGGCAGTTCACAGAAGGTTTGTGTTAAAAGATACTCTAACAAAATACCAAATTTAATCTCAGACTGATAAACTTGAGCTGGGAGGGGAGGTTCGTTACCCCTGTTTTATTTGAGTTACTGTATGAGTAAACTGTATGAGTAAAACTCTTGTAGCATTTTAATAATATGCTATAACAGTGAGTGTACTTCTCTGTAGAATTCCTGGCTTGGATTGCATGAAGTCTTGCATGTCAGTGATGAAAGAATCTGCTCAAGAAAAGCACTGTACTTTCTATCTGAACTTTTAAAAGCAAACCCTTTATGTAGTTGTGACATTTTCCACTTGTAAAATGTAATATTTTGGGAATAAACATTTTTATAGATGAAAAATCCATGTGTTTATATACCTGCCTGCCCACACAAACTGAAAAAGAGGCCATCTTTTATGACTCTGAAATGCTGAACTATGTTTGAACAAGTGTAGTTAGTGGAATACTATATCTCCTAGATGTTAAAATGTCTGTATGTGATAAATTCTGTAAATTCTTTTGTAAAGAAAAATTGTCTCAAGGTATGATGGGGAATTCCTTTCTAACTATTCACACCTCTCATATATTTTCTTGAAGAGCATTTTGGTGGAATAACCTGTCATTTTACACTGTTACTGAGGCAAAAAGCCTATTCTTTGGCATGTATTTGCTTAAATCAGCCTGAATTATTAGGGGAAACATAGGGAGAAAACATAGGGCTACCAGTTTTCAAATTGTCAGAGCAATTTAGATGAAAATTTGGGCCAGCAAAGAAGAGGTTATCACATAATTTTTAACATGAGTCTACTATTCAGTTAAAAAAAAAAAAGTGATATAATCAGAAATTTTAACATTGTGCTAGAATTTTTATATATTCCTGCACGGATACACACACACATGCTTAGCCCTTTTTTCTCAAAATATTTTTAAAAATACATTTATTACTTCTCTGAGTAAATATTGCACTCTTCAGGTGTCAAATAAAATGGTGGTGTTTTCAAATTTGAGATGTTTTGTTAAATGAAGACCATAAGGTGTTTCTGTATTGAGTTGCATGCATTTCAGAGAAGCCCAGTAGCCAAATAACCTGTTAAAACAGGCACGGCCTACAGGAAAGCATCGGCCAAACCTGGCCCAAGGAGAGTTTTGATTCCCAGCGTGAGAGAAGTAGACTGTCCCTCGTGGATTTTGCTGAGAGATGAGGCAGTGATCCAAAATTTGAGTAGAGAAAGCTTAATCTGTTACCTCCCACCACTTCCCTTGGGGCTCAGTCAGCCACCTTGTTCCATTGTTCTCTTCTACATTAGCTACCTGCTGCTGGGCCCAACACCTTGTTGGCTGGAAACAGGTACAGGGCCACCACCGTGGGGATTTGGGCTCTTGACACAAGAGTAAGGGGCTGCTGGGTTGAGAGTACACTCAGAACAAAAAGGGCAGGTTTTGGCTTCAGGAGAAACTGGACAGATGCCTTTTCAGCATACTGCTGTCCTTTCACAACTTCAGGTTTTCTGGTGTGCTAGGATGGAAACATAACATTTGCTTAACTTTGACTTCATCACTCAGACTGTAGCTTGTTATCAGAGGCTAGGCTGGAAGAGAAAAGCAGTGGTGCCCTCCAGCTGCCCTTGTGCTCTTCTCCCCAGGTTTTGGTTGCTGCTGTGACAGGTGTGTTTCATGACTACTTTGCACAAATGTTAGAGTCAAGATATTGACAAAGTGCTGTAAATAATTCTGTATTACAGGAGATGGGCAAGAAATATTGCTGGGAGAAGGACATCAGTTTAATTTGATTTAGGTATACGTGAGCTGGAAAGCAGCAACTCTCTGCAAGGGGGGAAAATGCATGAACTGTATACTCAGATAATGCCCTTGTCATGTACCATTTCAGGGAGGTTCATTTGGCCTGCAGGCACGTATCTAAGAGGTTTGGCATCTAATTTCAAGGCATCAAGTACTTATAACCAAGTGTTTGATATTTGATAACATTATGCTGTTTAGTGAATTGTGTTTGCTCTGTGCAGGCTGAGTTGGTATTCACTGTTGAACATACTTCATGAAAACTCTGAATCACATTAATGTTAAAGAATTTTATATTTGTATTTTGAATCTGTATTTTTAAGCTTTTATTAAAAAAATCTACATGAAGTCTTAACATCTCAAACACACCTATTTCTTTATAACTGACCTGTGATGATGTTAACATCAGCCTCCTCCTCTTAATGTCTCTCTCCTTGCCTGCAGGTGAAGGTATTGCACAATCAGCTTGTTCTGTTCCACAATGCCATTGCGGCGTACTTTGCTGGCAATCAAAAGCAGCTTGAACAGACACTTAAGCAGTTCCACATCAAATTGAAAACTCCTGGAGCAGATGCCCCATCCTGGCTTGAAGAACAGTAATCAGATCATAGAAGAGGACCCAATGTTAACCTAAAAATCTTTAAATCTGAGAATAATTATGGGTTGGGGTTGAAGGACTGTTGTAGTGATTCTTGAATGGACAGCTTTAAATTTTTTCCCCTTTTATAATACTATAAAACTGAATTTGATAGGAAGGAGGGCGACTTTAAGGTAACCAAACATAATTTCTGTAATTTCAAATACAGAACACTCCTTTTGTATTTAAAAGTTGGTGGTTACTTCTGTAACTGGGATGGGGGAGGAAAAGAGGGAGGGGAAACAAAACTATTATAGATTTGCACTGACAATTGATGCTTGTGATTTCTGGTCATTTTGGTGGCTAGTCAAAATATTTGCAAATGGAGGTTTACATGATTTGTACCAACATCTGGTATTTTATACATGAATATAGAAGACATCTTTAGTAATTTTCATATGACTTTTGAAAAGAGGAAAATGTTAAAAGAATATTTTGCAGATGAATAATATAAGGCCTATATGTGATATCTGCATATAAGGCAACAGTAGCAGACGGCTCATTGACAAGTGGAATTGCAGCAAATGCCTTTTTAAAAAAAGTACCTTTCCATCAAAGGGTTAAAAAACCAAACAAAAAACACTAAAGCAAGAATCACTGTCAGTCTGAGGCTTCTGAGCACACATTTTTGCTTTGCACCAAGTGGTTTGCTGAGTGAGGCCGACCATGAAATGTACTAATTTCATTTAAAATGTTTCTTTCTTTATGAAACAAATACCGTACTAGCCTTAAATCACAGGTATGTGCCTTTTATAATATTTTCCACCAGTGTACATAATCTAAGAACCCTTTCACGTAATAGTTTGTCAGTTCCCAACAAGGGGAAGGAGACTGTGTAAATGCTATGTCATTGTACACTTAGAGCAAGTTAAAGTTTTAGTTAAACTTCATAGACAGGTATGATTTTGAGAGGAAATCAGGCCAGTATGTTTTTTTCTGTTTAATTGAAAAGCATACTTCAGTAATGGGAGTAACATGGAGGTCACATTTTTAATTTCTCCATCATTTCTGTAGTCCTTAAATGTAAAATTATATGTCAGTTTTATCATAGACATTTTAAATTCAATATATTGGAGTCCTCATTTGCACATGTTATGTTGCTTTATGTTATGTTAAGTAAAATGAAATACTTCAAATATGTTATTTACAATGGTGTGGATTGTATGATTTATGTACTGTATGTTCAAACGCCTTTCAGCTGACATTCTTAAAGTTTTCCGTGCTTAACACAACTGAAATGTAACTGTAAATCAAACTTTTTAATCATTCCTCATTAAATTCTTGGCCTGACAGACCCTTCTTTGTTTTTGTTCTGTCAGAATCTCTTGTAATAGCTCAGTTACGTTCCCCAGAATGTATATCCTATGTGAATTTTGTATTCATATTAAACGTGTTTGCAGTCAAACTTTCTTGACTTGTGATGGTTAAAAGTAGAAGGAAGCTTCTTCAGTGAAAGCCTAGTCCTATTTTTGTGAGCTGTCACCCCTGCCCAAGAATATCTTATAAAGCAGTGCTAGGTGGTGATGCTGATTTAATAGTGTGCAAGTTCAGCTGGAAAGTAAATCCATAGTGAAACAAATCTTTCATTATATCTGGTTCTTGACTTGAACTTTTAAAGGATGTTTAATTTAATTTACAATTCTTATGAAGCCATTGACTTCCACTGTCTCTGAATCCTGGCACACATGTGGTATGATGGTGCAAGGAAAGTGAGCTGTGTGACTGCAGGGTTGAGCCAGGAAATGCATTATTGCAGGGATGAAAAACGCAAACCCACTGACCACGACAGAAGTATCAGCTTCCAGAACATTATAGGAAAAGGGTACGTAAGGAACACGTGCTCTTGGTTTCTCCCTCAGATTTATGTGTCTCCTGCCTAAGGCAGTTGCTGCTCAGAAGGAACTCATCTGTAAATGGTAAGAGTGAACTTGAATCTGCAGTTGCCTTATGAAAGACTGACCCATGTGGCATTGTGTAACCCTCAAACTTCTGCAATGGCTTAAAACTGCTGGAGTCTCTTCACCTGGAAGAAAAGGTTGGACCAAAAAGATTATTTGCGAAAACCTGTCTGTGTATTGTTTAATACCAGGAGGAAGAATTTTCATTTTGCTCAGTAAAGCAATTGTTCTAATGGGTAGCCTCAGTGAGAAGGGTTCTCTGTTCAGCTGATCAACAGGTTATTGAACTGATAGTAGCCTGCTGTAGTACTGAAACTTTTTGTTACCACTCCAATATATGTGCTTATGAAATAATTCAAGCTCATATCTTAGATTTAAAATTACCTTTTTATATTAACCAAATTTAGAAACTCGTATCAAGAGATTGTAAGAGAAAAGACACTTCCAGAGTTTCCAATGGGAAGTAATTATGGTTGTCAGGCTTTCCCTTGCTTCAAAAAAAGCTTTATAAATATCTTAAGGTTGTAATGTGGCCTTTTATCTAGGTGGACAGTTGTTAGGATGGGAGTGCTTTTGTTGTTTGTAGAGGAGGCCAGACCCACCTAGTAGAGACTTGTCTGTGAAAGATTTCATCTCTTTTAACAAATCGGTACATTAATGATTACAGTGTTGTGCGAGGTTTCTTAGGATGAAGAATTCAAAGCAATTAGTAACATTTTCAGATATGCTGTTGTAGCTTCTGTACCAGAGACTTGGGGAGCTGCTTTGATTCTCCGTGACCATACTGTAAGTTATCTGTACTCCTGGCTTGTTTGAAACTTGTTGTTCCTGTTATTTTATTCATCTGAATTCTACAAACAGCTTTTTTGGTCTAAAAATGCTCTTTGGCCTACTTCATGCTTTGACAAGCCCCTTACAAAGAACCTTTCTGATTACAAAATGTATCTGTTTTTATTTCGAAAGAGATCTGCACAAGCAGAGTACAGCAACACACCGGCATCATTAAAGTACCAGCTTTTTTTTCAATCTCCAGTCAACTGGTTTTCCCAGAAACCTTATCTCCAGTCTGTCTGTCCTTTTAAAAATGATCAAAGTAATGTAAAAGGAAAGCTCAATTTTCCCCTCAACTCCGTTTTGAACTGAATGGGGGGCATACTCAGCTTTTATGCTTTGCTTATCTGCTCTTGTTCCTTGTTGTGGTGTTACAAGAAGTTTAAGGTATTGTAATTATTTAGCATTCCTCATCTGTGATTATCTTTAGGTTTGTTTTGGGTTTTTTTAGTCTGGTTATCTTTTCCATGTTGCATGCTTGATGTGAGGATTGTACTAATCACAAAAAAATTTATATTAGTCATGAATGTTATCATATTTTGTGGTAGCTACCACCCTAAACTTACCTAACTACGGGTAGCTAAGTTGTGTCAAATTGAAAGGGTTTTTTTTTTAAACTAGAAGATTTACAGAGGATTTGACTGTTGCTTGGTTTATATTTCTCTCATTACTTGGCCTTGTTAGTTGCTCTTTGACGTCTTTCTGTTCTTTCAGGTTGCTCTGGTGTTAAAGTTAGGGATACATAGAAAATAGTTCTCTGTCTGTGATAGCACTCTATTTCACCTCTCTACACCTATTTTCACCAAGGTCTTTCCTCTTCATTTCCGTGAGTCTTGTGTGGAAACCCAATGGCCAGGGAGGCGGGGGGTATTTGCCTGCTTTTGTCATCATGGCAATAGTTTGTAGTGAGTGAAGGAAGTAACTTACCCTGTGGGGTAGGAGTAGCAAGTAGGATGGCTTGAGCCTGCCTTGCAGAAGAAGGGCATAAATTGATGGAGAAGCAGTGGAAAGGGGAAGTGATGTGCTGCTGTTTTCATCTGAGTCCCTGCACTGAGGCGCAGAGCAGCAGTGTATGAACTTTGCACAGCAATGGCCTTGGATAGAAAAGCTCAGTCTGTGGTTTGCAAATCCTTTGTTTCCTACAGCTGAGAGCACTGGCAACAGAAGCATTGCCTTTTACACTTCAGCTGCCTTTCTAAAAAAAAAAAGTGTAAGGAGGGAGCAGGAGCAGCAACAATTCTGTGCTATCCACTCTTATTGGAGTATTTCTGTAAAGTACTTGTTCTCAGCATAATGTGAGCATTCAGCTTTCTATAATGGCTGTAGGTGAACAGAACTTTGTTTTCTGAGCAAATGCACTCAGTCTCATCTCTTAATGAGAATCTGTTTTAAAGAGAATAGCTACTGGAAGAATGGGAGTATTTGATATTTCAGGATGGTGCAGAAAGAGAGATCAGGAATTACAGGAGAACTCTTCCAAGAGTTCCCTTGTACCATTGGTTGGTAGGACTGAGATGGGTCCCAGTGTGGCTGTCTGATAACATTTCTTAATTAAGTGCAGAGATCAGATACAGAACAGAATAAACCCAAACCAACTTTTTAGTTCAGGTTTTCCCTGTTCTTGCTGTTTATGGCAGCATAAATCCATTGGTTCAGTCGGGAGCAGTTCAGCTATCAGCAGTGTGTTCCAAGAACTTAAAAAATGGTGTGTCCTGCTGTGCTAGTTAAATAATTATACATCTTACTGTCTTTTAAAGAATACTAAGGGCTGTAAAGTCAAGCACTTAAGAGTTAAATAATACTAAAAACTAGTGTTGCCTGTTCAGTTTTGATTTGCCTTTCTCACATATGCTTATGCATCATGCTGGTTTTATGTGATGATGGTAATTAATTGCAGGGTTTTGTTTTGAGAGCTTAACTACCAGAGTGTTTAATTTTGAAACCATATAGAACTTGGTTTTAATGTGACTGGAGTGTCACAATTAGCTTTCTCTGCTACCTTTGTCCAAGCTCTGTAGAATTGAGGGCTTGTAGTGAAGATGATGACACCTTTTGTTCAGGTGGTATAAATTACTTTGTTTACATCAGACCTGTTTGGTCATTAAATCTGTGTTCAGCCTAAAGAATTAGAAGATCTTTGTGCTCTGAAGAAAAGCAGAGTTTACAAAAGACAAGGTGGGGTTTTTTCCTTCTCATAAGAAAAAAAAATGCCTTAAAAAAAAGTTGTCATCTTGAAAATTGTCTGGAGCATGTAATTAACCAAAAATCTTAAAATTTAACAATGTGATTTGGTTTTGTAGTATGCCAACTCATCTAAATGCTATCGGTTCTAGGGAGGTGCATTTGTTGTTTATTATAGGTGGGGCTGCTTGATCTACCTATTATTAAAGTTGCCTAATACTTCCTACTGTAAAGACCTGTTTTCAGTTGTTTATAACTCAGACTAATTTTAGTCGTGTGGGCAAAATATTTGCCTGTTGAGTGTTACATGTTTAGATGAAAAAAATCAGCCAAAAACTTAAAATCAATTTGCTAGCATGTTTTGGAAAAGTTCAGGGAGAACAAACCCACAGGGTGAGGAAAAGTGAAGAGTTTAACTTCACATCCGGACTGGCTGCCAGGTCCTCTGCTGTCGTGTTTGGGTTCTGACTTTTTTAATACAATACCATTATGCAAGTCTCTTGTTTGGCTTGCTCTTTCCGTCTTTTTGAGCGAACATTTGTGCTCATGACTGGCAGCAATGAAAACAAGTCCCTTTGGCTCCAGCACAAGCAGTTACAGTCCAAGCGGCGAAGCGCTTCCTCACTGATGACCTCAGGGGTGACCTGACACTCTCGAGGAATGTCCAAGCTGGCTCAAAGCTGAGCGTGTCCTCTCCAGCTGCTGCTAACCCTGCCAAGCAGAGATGTGTGCTGGGATGGGAATTGCCTTTTAGTGCAGTTGAACTCTCTTCACTCAGTGAATTTTCAGCTTAAATGATTAGGTTCTGGCATTGCATTCCTTAAATTTTCCTTTTGTTCTAATATTATTTTTTTAATTGAGGTGACTCAAACAGGCTGTCTTGCCAGACCAGTAGGTCAGATCTCTGGCTGCAGAACTGTGAGCAGGAATGGTGTAACGTCAGCGACCATGGGCCTGGGCTCCAGTCCCGGGGCCAGTGGAGGCCACCTGGTCTCCTGCTCTTCCTCTGGTTCCTGCCTCCCAACCCCTGAGCAGAGGCAATAGTGTGAGGCACTACACACTCAGGTAAGACATGATTTTGTCCTGCTGCTCCTGCATTCCCACCCTGGATTGTGCCAAGGTGTTCTTTTCTCTCCCCTGTGCTCAACTCAGAAGCTCTGGTGGCTTATTAAGCAAGACTGGAAGTGAGGCTTTTTCTTTCTCCCACCCTCCTTTCTCAGGAAAGGAAGAGCTTCTGTTTCTGCCTTTGGAATTTGCCTTCCGTAAAAAGTAATGTTGGGGTGTGTCGGCTGACTGCTTACTGACTTGAGTGAGGTTCTTCACCTTTACTCTTCCTGGGAAAATGGTTTGATTTTAGAAATAGGATTCAATCCCTTGATAAAATATTTTAGAACCATTTGTATTTGTTTGCTGTCTTATCAGTGGTTGATATTTTGGCTTTCGTGTATCCACAACTCAGGTGTGCTGCTGCCTGGAGCGCTGTAACGCAAGGTTGTGACCACATCTTAAATTCGTCTGCACTTCTCTCACACCGGCCGCTTTGGAGATACAAGGGGCCCGTCTTGCCTGCCTGCTTCCCCGAGCTTGCAGGGCTGAGCCGGCGGGGAGCGTCCGGGTGAGGGATGCGGGATGGACCGAGGGATGCGCTTGCTCGGGAGCGTGGGCAGAGGGCGAAAGGCTTCGGCCCGTTCCTTCCCGCCGGGCGCGCTGCCGGCAGCACCGCCGTCCTGTTTCTATAGAAATAGCTGCTGTGAGTACGGTAACAGCGTGCAGGCAATGATGGATGGACGTGTGGATGGATCCGCTCAGCCGGAGATGGCTTAAACCCAGTGCCCCCGGAGGCGCCACTGCGCATCTCCGCTCGCCGCGGCGGCGGCACCGGCGCTGGGGCGCGGGTCGCTCTCCTCCCGCACGGGCGTTCCGGTGGCACGGGCCGGGCAGAAGGGATC